>JAVTVY010030263.1:0-133135 GCA_036873755.1 Hanleya hanleyi | reverse complement strand
GATTTGTGTGTATGCGTGTAGTGATACATTACCCGCTGGTACTTTTCAACACGACCTCACTGCGCGCGTGACTTTGGAAAAATTGCAAAGATTGGCGCCTAGCTTGTGTTTTCGTACCGTCATCCCAGGGTCTGTTTTGATCATTTTTCTACAATTCTCATGATGTGCTGATATCGGTATGTCGTACGGGCATCGCAATTACCCCAACCGTTACATTTACCGGGACGCTGGGAATGTGGACTGGTGGATATTCAATACCCTTATTCATGGTACAATGTACAAGACGGAGAAGTATGGTACGAAGTGACCTACGAAGATAAAGTCTACAAACTCATTCTCCCCAAGGCCAATACGATACACCGCAGACGTTCATACAGGGTCTGAATGGTATGATGGAGTACAAGGCCCTAAAGTTCAGCACGGGTGCTGCAACACACCTGATATCCTTGAACATCAAGAGAGAGATATTGTTCGATGTCGACGTACACAACGACAGGAGCTCTATCATGCTGACCGCTAACGCGAATGTGAAACTCAGTCCTATGCTACAGCAAATGTTAAGGATGCCTCACTCCGTCTACAAGGGGGCCACCATTGTCGAGGGGATTATTTGATGGATATGAAAGTAGGTATGTACGCACTGTACGTCTACTCGGACGCCGTGGACAGCCATATTGTGGGTGATGTGAACACACCTCTGTTACGGGTGGTACCCATTACCAAGACGTATGGCGAACAAGCCACCGAGAGTTTCAACCATATCATGTACCTGCCCGTACGACATACCGATATCAGCACGATCACGGTAAAAACCTTTCGAAAGAGGATGCTTTTTTAACTTGAGCACATCAATTATATAAGCACAGAATGTCCCACATTTTTCCCTCTTTTCTTAGCAAACTGCATTCACCCAAAAATACAACCCCTGTCCACTATCAACCGTTCAATTAAAAAATGTGGTATTTATAGTGTAAGACACGCGCGCACGCGCAGCGAAAACACTCTGGTTGTATCGTGTGCTACGCTGCTGAAGAAAAAATATATGTGTGTTTGTTTAACAATTATAAACAGCTTTTGATTTTACAATAAATGTCAGGGCACCTGTAAATTTTATTACAAGTTAAACTCAGGCAATTCATTAGTGTTATATTTAAAAATTTAACAACCTAACGCTAGAATATATGGTTATTTTATTAATTTTTAGGCATTTTAAAAATCATAAAGTTAGTGTACGGTAGTCTAAAACCCAGGTACATTGGAAATAAATTAATTTTCCTGGCTAAAAAAATACGTGTACACTATGGATTAGTCTTATCATAATTCCGAGAAAATTGTAACGGATTTATGGAAAAAAATAGGAAATTTTTATGCTTGAACAATGATAACAAAGCACACTCATATACAGTGAGCATAGCTTGCGCTCACTCACACTTGGCGGCCATGCATATCTTGTACTCACTGACACTTGGCGGCCATGTTGTACCCACCTCCCACAGCTTGCACTCACTCACTCACTCACTGACACTGGCGGCCATGTTGTCCCACCTCCCACATCTTACACTCACTGACACTTGGCGGACATGTTGTACCCACCTCCCACAGCCCACTAAAAGTATAAATACGTGTATATTGTGACATTTATTCACCCATATAATCATGAATTCAACAAGACGTGCGCTGTTTACACACCACCCCGCTAGGGACCCGAGAAATGCTGCTGCCGCTACAGAACACAGAGAGCTGGTTAGCGTTCAGGAAAATGATGGAATGATGGTAACCACCAGTTTTCAAAGGGAATTGGAAGACGAAACAACCATCTTAACACGCAGTACAGAAGAATTAGAACAACTCCGGCGAACTATCGAAGAAAATGCACAATTGGAAAGACTAAGGGATGCACATGACGAAGAAATAAGCACGATGGAGACCATACAAGAACCCGATGATGACACAACTGATGAGGAACAACAAGATGAACTGCCATGGTTAAATAGTAGACGTGGGCCAACGACAACGCCTGGTGAAATTCCAATGATTTCAACTACCGCCGAAACTCCGCCACAACAATGCTCTGGGTGTGAAGCCCAGGTAACCCGCCTGAACAACTTGATTAATGGACTGAAAGAAGACCTGATTAAAATGGACGAGGAGATTCACAGACAAAACGAACAACTGGATAAAGAGCAGAAAATATCACGCTGTAGCATATGTACAGATGACGAAAGCGAGTTTGCTGTTTTGCCATGCGGTCATTTATGCCTATGTGCGGGTTGTTGGGTGACACTGACGTGTGTAGGAGACATGTGCCATTGCACTGAGGCCGGCGAGAACCATCTCAAAATAAAATGTCCAATTTGTCGGAAACATGTAGGAGGGATAAAGAGAATCTACCGTGTGTAAGTGTGGTGGTGTAACACTAACGGCCCTTTTCAGGGCCAACCATCTTCCCCGGAAGAGGAAACTTCTAAAAAGCACAAAAATTAACATCAGACCCCATCATTGTTATCCCCAAAGAAAAAAAATTCAATTTTTTCAATTTTTTAACAATTAAATATTGAAAAAACGGAAAAAGGGGAATTGGAAGGGGGGGGACAAGGGGGAGGGAAGGTTGATGGCATGGCCAAAATTTTTTTTTTTATTTTAAAAACAAGGAAAAAAAGATTAAAATGGAACCCAAAAAAAACTTTTTCATTTTCTATGTTTTTTAACAATTAAATATTGAAAACAAGGCAGGGAAAAAGGGGGCGGGGTCGGGAGGAGGGAAGGTTGATGGAATAGCCAATCTAGGGAAGCCCCTAATGGGCCAATGGGGTCGAGTGAGGTATCAAATTGAAGCTTAGGTGAAGGGGCATCTGATGCACTGGGTATGGGATTGAACTATCACCCTTCTGCGCATGCGCGGCAGTGAAGGGGTATAAAAATAGCCTTTTTGGAGCTGGGGATAGCCAAAAAAAATTTTTCTGCTAGATATTCATTGGTACGTGATACTTTTGATAAGGTTATAATGGGGAGATATAGAAGAGAAATCTCAGCTAGATATTCATAGTGACGTGATACTTTTTGTGATACTTTTGATAAGGTTGAAGGGCTATCTAATGGACTGGGTGGAAGGTTGAATTAGGGTGATTCTGCGCATGCGCGACGGCCTAAAGGTATGAAAATACACGTATTGGAACTAGGGAACAAAAGAATGAACACTAAGCATTTTTTGTAATTTTCGTCTACTATTTTTTATTAACACAAATAGAATGAACGTATTCACAAGGGTATTGAATTTAATACAATTATATCTGAATATTGAATGTTTTTAATACAATTATACGCTCTCAAACCACTTCAATGAAGGTGTATTGATCTGTAAAAATGTTCTCGGCGTAAGTAGGAAGATACGTGAGGTCCTCCAACCGAAAATTATACAAGTCCAATAGACGACGGTCACGGTGGAAACAATGGCGTATGGTAGCCCAGTGACGTTGATAAATGTCCCTGACACGCTCATCTTCAGGCAAGACTTCAACCGGAGGTACTGCTGGGTCAAAGGGAAAATCTTCTCCACGTCTCATGCTTTTCGTCTCATACAAGCGGATAGACAGACAGGCTGGCTGGCTGGCTGATGAAGTCAGGTCAGGTAAGTCAGATTGAATACACCCCTTTCCCTAAAATCGACTCCTTTTATACATTTTACTACTCGCGGCCATCTTGTACCCACCTCCCACATCTCACTGACACTGGCGGCCATCTTGTACCCACCTCCCACATCTTTCACTCACACTGACGGCCATCTTGTACCCACCTCCCACATCTTTCACTCACACTGGCGGCCATCTTGTACCCATCTCCCACATGTCACTCACACTCGCGGCCATCTTGTACCCACCTCCCACATCTCACTCACACTGGCGGCCATCTTGTACCCACCTCCCACATCTCACTCACACTCGCGGCCATCTTGTACCCACCTCCCACATCTCATGACACTGGCGGCCATCTTGTACCCACCTCCCACATCTCACTGACACTGGCGGCCATCTTGTACCCACCTCCCACCAAATCACACTCGCGGCCATCTTGTACCCACCTCCCACATCATGACACTCGCGGCCATCTTGTACCCACCTCCCACATCTTGCACTCACACTCGCGGCCATCTTGTACCCACCTCCCACACATGACACTGGCGGCCATCTTGTACCCACCTCCCACATCTCACTCACACTGGCGGCCATCTTGTACCCACCTCCCACATGTCACTCACACTGGCGGCCATCTTGTACCCACCTCCCACATGTCACTCACACTGGCGGCCATCTTGTACCCACCTCCCACATCTCACTCACACTGGCGGCCATCTTGTACCCACCTCCCACATCTTCCACTCACTGGCGGCCATCTTGTACCCACCTCCCACATCACTCACACTGGCGGCCATCTTGTACCCACCTCCCACATCTCACTCACACTCGCGGCCATCTTGTACCCACCTCCCACATCATGACACTCGCGGCCATCTTGTACCCACCTCCCACATCTTGCACTCACTGGCGGCCATCTTGTACCCACCTCCCACACATGACACTGGCGGCCATCTTGTACCCACCTCCCACACATCACTCACACTGGCGGCCATCTTGTACCCACCTCCCACATCTCACTCACACTCGCGGCCATCTTGTACCCACCTCCCACATCTTCCACTCACTGGCGGCCATCTTGTACCCACCTCCCACATGTCACTCACACTGGCGGCCATCTTGTACCCACCTCCCACATCTCACTCACACTCGCGGCCATCTTGTACCCACCTCCCACATCATGACACTCGCGGCCATCTTGTACCCACCTCCCACATCTTGCACTCACTCACACTCGCGGCCATCTTGTACCCACCTCCCACACATGACACTCGCGGCCATCTTGTACCCACCTCCCACACATCACGCATGCGCACAAACACACTTATGACGTCACACAAGGTTCTGCGCATGCGCAGTGAGGCGCTATTACGCCAATTTAGCCTTTGTATACTACTCACCATGTTTCAGCCTTATACAAAGCTTCGCTACGAACCCCCGATACAGGGGGAAATTCGGTTTTCTTCGGATGAGCGGGTACGGACACTGTGAAAACCCCACGGGAGTGGAGAATGTAATGTAAGTTCTTCTGCATTCAGTGTCTTTCTGAGTCGATTGCAAGTGACTCTGCAGAATAGTGACACGTCGCGAGAATGAAATACAAGGACTGCAAAATAGCGGTAAATCCTGATATTTAAAAATGACGCCAAGATAAACAAAACCATGTGCTCGCGCTTATCAGACAATATGAGAGAATTCGTTACGATGCAATAGTATATATACATATTGAAGAGACGTCTAGTATTGATTAAAAGATTACCGATATTTTGATAAAAGCTGTTGGTTGTGCAATTTTATGAGGATATAATTTAATTAATATAGAAATTTTCATGTAATGTATTTCGATACATAGTTCATATAGGAACTTGATGCCTTCTCAGTGCTTGAAAGCAATCAGATCGTGGAGAATGTATTTTCCGTACCGAGATTTGTGACGAATTCTTTAACATGACGATAGTATAGTCGAGAAGAAGTACATAGATCGTCGGTGCATGACGATAATTTATACATAGGCCTCATTTTTATGATATTCACTTCAAAAAGAATAATTTTATTCTCAAAGAAAATATATATATGAAAAAACATGGACGAAGACATCCACTACCAGTGGCCAACAGAGACATGAACAACGGCTGCAACATTTTACAGCAGATCAGGCGGGCGAAAGGAAGCGAAGAACATCAAAACATGAAGTAACTATGATTATGCGAGTATTCTTGTCTTACTTCAGCTTCAATGCAACGAGTTCGAACTACAAGTTTAGTGCGGAAATTTATAAATATTTTTCTTTCATATTCTATACACTGAATTATTGTGTTTATCGCACGTGAGTTATTAAAGGAATAGACAACCTTTGATAAGCGTATATTGCAAATGAAAGAACAATTCCAGGAGTCTCCAAAACGATTTTTATTTCAATTTTGCAATTTTTTCCAACCGAATCAGAAGCCGTCAATGATAAATTCTGTGGCTTGTAAGGGCGCCGCCATTACGGCAAGTTTAGTGACGTCACTGGGCCGCAGAACACTGCAGTGAACTGGGAGGAAACACAGTTTGCCATGCACTGGAATAATCGCAGCCCAATAGGCCAACAGGTGTGGCTATACATTCTTGTATTCTGTACCCTCTAAATACTGGCTAATGTTTATACAATAACAATGATCTTATCCTTGTTGAGAAATCGGGGTTGATCTGTCGTCTAGACTGTCTAAGTGTAAAAAAAAACACAGCATCGAGTTGTCTGATAAAATATGCTTTCGTTATAGGCTAATACTTTTCAGCTGATCACTATACGCCAACATGCGTCAACATAATTCGGCAGTAACTCACTGAGATTGTTTAATGTAACCGAAATTGGGAATAATTCTGATTTCTGTGTTACCAATTCAAAGAATCGAGCCTCAACAAAGACCGGCACTCAGCCAGAAAACGAAACTAAATCTGCCTTAGCTGGAGGCTCATTTCTCCGGGAAAAGATTGTCCGGAGATTTTTCTCACCGTTGAACTGTTACCGAAAGAAACTGTTCAGCATGACACGGCCGTTAAACACCCACCCAAATATCTAGCGTGCGAGAAAATTTACCTGAGAAAGTTTATGGAATAAATCCTTGTCAGCTAATGTCAGCACTTGCACATGTGCTCGTCTGATCGTTTCCTAACAGGACATCTCACAGCAGAGCCGACTAAACGAAATCCGCGACGCGGCCGGCTTCTACGGTATATACATTGTACATCCTCGACCGATTTCTACGGTAGATCGTCTTCAATGGGCTCGAACACGCCTGACACTTCTTGTATCCCTCGACACTGCCCCCAAGCAGCGTAGATGAAAGCATGGTTTCGCCCAGCCAGCCATTGTCATCAGTCAGGTTAAAACTCCAGGAAATACAAGGCGTCGGATACTTGGAAAAAGTTGAAAATCACTTGCTGCCATATTTGCTCTCTGGCCCATTGACGTCATGAGCTAGTTGTCACGTGAACATCACTCGGCCGCTCATTGGTTAAACCATAAAGATGGCATAAAGATGGCGACTCCCTTCATTCAACTTATCTGGTTATTTTCCCAATGTTTGGGAGTATTTTTCTTCGTTAGAAAGAATCTCAAAAATAGGAAAAAAATATTTTTGGGCACAGTTTGGATTGTTCTTTCAGTCGCAGTTTACGTTTGCCAAATGTTGTCTATTCCTTTAATGATGCTGAGGAGAAAAAAAGCAATATTCCCTAAATTCCTCTGAGATACAACATGAACAATGTGCAATGAAGCGACACAGTCTCACACACATGGATCTAATGTTAGTCAGCCAGTGTGAAACAGATTGATGATTTGGATACATGTTTAAGTGTTCAATGTCTCGTAGTTCGAGTCGGCAATACCGAACTCTCTATTGGTCTGCGTTAAATGTTCGTACATTGCGCCATTGACAGGAACATTGTTCGTACTTGTACCCTCCATAGGATGCAAGTAATCGGTGATTGTCGAGGTATTATTGTACAGAGTATAATCCGGTCCACTCTCATCCTCCACAGTCGTCACGTAGTCTGGTTGATTGAAGTTGGGCTCCGAGTTTTCGTAGTCGTCTGGGTTTTCGGCAGCAACAACGCGATTTTCGTTGTTTTCGTACGCAGGGTGATTATTTGGTCCGGTATTCACATAGCTACCGATTCTGTTCGCCGTTGTTTTCTCTTGCGATTGGCCAGCAGGCGTTCTTCTCCTTCAATGGACAATTGACATTACAGAATTAAAAATCAGAATTAATTCTGATAAACACTGGTAGATGTATAATGTCACGTAACAGTGGAAACGGATTCGGTATATTTGAGGGGCATGGCGACCGAATACATTCTATACTTTTCTTAACTGCCTCGAAATTCCTCAATAGCGGGACAGAAACGACAGCGAGATATTACTCTAATGCTTTCTTTATTCACGTTTCACGTTCACATTATTCAAAAAGTTAATTACTTTGATTTACCATCAGCGGACATCCTTAGAGTTCATTACGGTACACATTTAGATATAGCTTACTGTGAAACGAATGTCGATGGGACACTCCTTTAATTTAGTGGGACATTAGTTCTATTCCTCCCATTGACGACATGGTTGTTTCAGTGCCATGTGATTTAAATCAGCAAAATGTTCAATTGAACAGTAGAAAACCAATTACTCTAATATACATTATACTGAAGATAACGAATACTTGTCATTGATTTTACGAATAGAACATCCTGATGCCTTGCTGCGATAATTGGAAAAGGTTCTATCTTGCAAGAAATAGTTTTTTGTTATATTTTCATTTTATGTCTGTTAGGTATTGGTGCTAAACTGTAGCTAAAAAAACAAAACAGAAACAAAACTGTAGCTAAGGCGGACGTTCTTCTTTGGACGACGGCTGAAAACTGAACCTCGAATATGAAGCCTATACTTACATATTGTAATTGTTTCTTCTCTCGGTCAAAACGTTAGTTATGTGTACAAATGTTTCTGTCCTCTAAGAAGCCAATGCTATTGATTACTATACCATGTGTAGGCGCTAATTCAAGCAAATTTATCATTATGTGAAAATATCTGTGAACCGTATTTTTGTCCTTCTGTTCACGGAGATGGATCTGCAGTTAGGGAGAATACGAATCAAGACCAAGAAAAAGAAATTGCTCGGTGACAGATCAGTGAGACGATCACAGGACACAGATAAAGAAAGTAACATATGAGGATTCAAATGGGACATGCATATCCCCACAAAACAAACATACGTACATACTTGAATCTCACAGTCAAAGCGTGGAAATTCCATGAGGTTCAAAAACGAGATATTGGTATTGCTGTACTGGACATAAATACTACGAAAATGTGGCTCGGGCAATACACACATCCGAGGAATAACAAAACTGCATATTCCCCTCAAAACTAGTAAAAAAATTCGTTATTATATTTATCAACACCTGATCTATTAAAATCTGTGCTAATCTATTATACCGTAAGCAAAACATTGTCGGATGTTTTATTTTGCAAGGGTGCAATCCCGCGAAAGTTGGTTATTTTCATGGGAAATCGCTTGCAACATAATGGAATCTCGTGCATCATATTTTGATTCGGAGCTTCAGTCGTATATATCTCACAAGGCACGAATAGCTGTTCGATGACTGTTGTTAGTTACTCCAGTAATGCTCTGATGGCTGTTGTTAGTTACTCCAGTAATGCTCTGATGGCTGTTGTTAGTTACCACAGTAATGTTTTGAATACGAATCTACTTACAACTAGAGAGGGAAAATTTATTTATACTGTATTCTCCAACTGGAATCAGCTCGGCGAACTGCTCTGGAATCCGCTGTTTGCAGCGTGAGCGAGACAGTGGGCGACCGCTGTCGTAATTATCTCCCCTTCGGTATGTTCCATGGTGGAGTGGAATATTCAGTTTCAGCGGACAATATACACACACGTGACCGGGGAATGCGCAGTTTTGTCTCTTTTTTTTATATAGGAACATACTCTGCTAAATATAATAATGAGTATTATTGACTTTCAATCATTTTCATTATCTGAGATATAACTTAGCATTTGCACAGTGCTCGTAGCCTAATCCCAGATAAAACTCGCAAGAAGTTAAGTTCCACACAAATTTCAACTGAACTATCGATTTCAAACTGAAAAATATCCAAACTTTTTCACTAAATTCAAGCTCTCTGGTAATTGTTTGGGGTTTTCATATGAATGAAAATTGCTATTAAAGTCAATATATTACCTTTTACATAATGTTTGTCTTCACGTACGCTTAATCTCTAAGTACTGTATGGTGTCTGTGCATCACTAGTTACTTACTGAGCGGTATTGTTTGACTATCCAGTACTGAACAATATTTAACTGAGCAGTACTGTACCATTCAGCTTCATGTAAGCTCCATTGATAAGTGATATTTCAGCACTACAGCAAGATAATAAATAAGTAGAGTAATAATTAAATAAATCACCTCCTTCTGTAGATAATAACTATAGCCACAATGATGCTGATGACGACCAATCCTCCTATGACTCCACCAACGATACCTCCTGTATAATCTGTAATGAACCAGATAAATATCACCGTGTACCGGAATATTCAGGGTTTATTTATACTCCGTTGGTATTCAAGAACTGAGGTATCGTATTTGCCAGTCAATTGCTGACGGGCGGTGGTTCTCTCCGGGTACTCCGGCTTCCTCCACCATCCAAACTGGCTGTCACCATATGAGTGAAATAAGCGTGAAAGTGACATTAACCCACATCCCCCCATCTTCATTTTATCCAGCCAATTTCTACGTTCCCACTTCGAACCTGCCTTGATTTATCTGACCCCTTCAGCGCTCAAAATCCGAGGTGTAAATTTCACCAGCTAACGACAGAAGAACCAATCAGAACGTACACATCGATTGCGAGTGAAGTCACATAGAGTATATCCTCCTCTATTAGCGGCATCCTTCCTCCTAATATGGTGCTCACTAATTAGGTCAGCCAATCAATAACGCTCTTGTGCGACCCATTTGGAATTTCAAATGTTTTCGAGGTCAGTGACGTCTCGTGTCTATTTATAAGTTATTTGAACATTGAAGGGGTCCAGATATATCAAGGGAAGTTCGCAGTGGGAACGTAGAAATTGGCTGGATAAAATGAAGATGAAATCCCCCCCCCGCCCCGTATTGGATTTGAATAGTCATAGATTCAGTTTTACCTGGCCTGATTCTCCTCTACCAAATCCTCTTCGTCGTGGCCTTGGTACAAGAACAAGCTGAAGTCGGTGAGTCGATATTGCATCATTCGTGAAGTCATTTTGTTTTAACTTCAGTTATAGGTGCAAAAACGAAAGGGTAAATCCAAAAATGACTACATGATGACTTCTTCCAGAAAATTTAGTGGTGTCAACTGTCTACCGTAAAAGGTATTTCGATTCGTATCGTGTCTTCAATGTGCCTCGTCCATTTTTCTCTTCATATCTGTCTGCATGTCACACCTGTATCATCTATTTCATTTATCAGTGCTTGAGAAAGAAAGTCAAAGGTAAATTTATAAAAGGCTGGGCAAAAATCTAGATCACACACACACAACATTTCAGGATACCCTAAATAAGTAAGTGTTGTTTCGGATGAACGGGTGTCCCTATTGGTATATTTATTTATATGTGCTCTTTTTCTGATTAAAGGCATTCACATGTCAGCAATTTAGGTTGGGTTTAAGATTATATAACATTGAAATATATTTACAGATGTCCTTCCTGAGAATAAATAAGAATGTGTTTTCTTCACTAGGAAGGAACATCCGAAAACGTACAATTAAGTTTTATATTGCTAACCGATTCAGCTACTCATCTCCAGTGACATACAACAGCACATTACAAATGTGTAACATACAAATCGACATACTTGATTTCGCTTGATCTGTCGTCACATATACCCTTGATGAGCTCAATGGTTTCGGCGTTGACTTGTTTATTATTACACTTGTTGTTGTACCTGTAAGGAATGATAATTTTGTATCACGTTATATGTACTTTTCAAAGATTTGCAACAATGGGTTGATCTTTGGCCCATAGATTGGTTTAAGACCTCAATCTTCGTTAAATATGATGGGCATTTGTGGTGAGCTAACTGTTGAAATCATCATCCGAAGACATTCGTAAATGACAACCTGTATCCGAGATATAGCTTTCGCCTCTGAAGAGACAACTGTGGGATCCAGTTTTGAAAAAGTATCCAATATATAATATATTGAACTCGGAATTGTGGTCAGTAGCATATCGGCAGAACACAACATATGCTGATATCTTTCGGCAATTGAAAAGCCTGTGAATAAAAATAATCCAAATCGGAAAGTATTCACAATGAACAACATTATTATGTATATTATGTATATGTAGCGATGGGTCGCTGATACAAATGTTCGATTGTGATATCGGTGTGCGCAATAGGTGAAAATCTCTTATCATTACTATTTATTTTAGTTTTCAATGATCTGGAGAATTATTTCGAAGAATCCTATTGTCATTGTCAGCTTGTGATACTGATCTCTCATATTATCTTAAAGTGATCGTAAACCCTCAAGTAAAGTTTCCATCAAATGAAAGACCACTGTGAGCAGTGTCGGAAAATATTTATTTTAATTTTTTACGATTTTATTACACAGAGTAAACTGCAATTAAAGCATGGTGTTCTATGGTGGTCTGTTGCAATCATATTAAGGTCCAGTGTCGGCACACTGCCTTATTAATACATATATTTCAAACTTTGTATGAACTTTCCAATGCTTGATTCAAGCTTAAGGTATGTATACTTTGAGTTTCAACGCAGACTCACTGTTCCAATGTGCATGTTCCAAAATCGGGGAAATTAAATGCAAGATTCAAAGTGACTTGACACTCATTCTTCACCATCTCCCAGATTTTGGAGAAACATGCACATTGGAACAATGAGTCTGTGTTGAAACTCAAAGTATACACACCTTAAGCTTGAATCAAGCACTGGAAAGTGCATACAAAGTTTGAAATATATGTATTAAGGCAGTGTGACGTCACTGGACCTAGATATGATTGCAACAGACCACCATAGAATGCCATACTTTAATTGTAGTTTACTCTGTGTAATAAAATCGTAAAAAAATTACAATAAATATTTTCGACACTGTTCGCAATGGTCTTTCATTTGATGGAAACTTTGCTTGAGGGTTTACGATCACTTTAAGCTACTTATACAGATGCATTTTCAGAAAATGCAACCGATCTGCAGCATAATTTATACATATTTTATGAGCTCTATAACAAATGGTCACGCGTAGGTCGTCGATACTGCATCATAAAACTAAAGTCGTAATATTTGGTAGTATGGTCACCAGGAATAGTGATGAGTGTTAATGTGGGTACCAAAAATATTGGGATATCTGATGATTTAGAAATATTTTTATGACAATAGAAGGGTTTTTATTTTCAAGCAAAAAAATGCTCGAAACTTATCGTACCAGAATCGCCTTTGCCTGACGGATGAAAATTAGGAAATATAATATTCTCATTGATTTACAACTCTTAGCTGTTATTCCATACATAGCATGCTAAATTTTATTATATTTCTGTGAAGTATGGAATGTTGAAGATATATATATATATTATAGAGATACTGTTTACTATTTTTGGAGACAACCTTACTCTTTAAACCGAGGTACGAGTCACTACGTACTATATGTAATGTATGTGGTAAGACATGGGAGTGTGACTAACGTCACAGGACCTACGAAGTAGGGTTTGATATGATTTAAGTGTGTACCTTGACCTAAGAGATGTTTTTGTCAATTTCGAGGTTTCTGGGTCACCTAATTAGGTCAGAAATTGGGTCAGAAAGTAGGTCACATTAACCTTGACACAATTAGGTCAGGTCACACTGACATTGACCTAATTAAGCGTATTTCCATGGTCTTAGGATGCATTAAGACATGTTTTTGCCATTTTCGGGGCTTGTAGATCACCCAAGTAGGCCAAATTGAGGTTTCTAAGGCATCTACATGTAATTAGGTAAGAAATTGGGTCATAAAGTAGGTCACATTGGCCTTGACTCAATTAGGTCAGGTCACACTGACATTGACCTAATTATGCGCATTTCCATGGGCATAGAAGGCATTAGGACATGTTTTTGCCAATTTCGCTGATTATAGGTCACCTAAGTAGGTCAAATGTTCATCAAAAGTAGGTCAGCTCAAAACTTGCTGGTAACAGTCCCTTAATGCGCGTTAATGTCAAAAATCAAGGTTCTAATATCAACGGTTCTCCTTATTTTGCCGGAGAAAGGATTCGGATGGACTCGCACATTACTGGACAATTTGCACTGACGTCATTCTGCGCATGCGCAGTAGAGAAAGTGCATGGAAATAGACATTTTGGCGCCGACATGGGTCACTATGGGTCCGATGGAGTCGTATGAGGTCTTATTTTGAAGCTCTTGTGAAGCAGCATCCGACTGGACTCAGGGTTCGTCCGTGTTCAAGAGTCTGCGCATGCGCAGTCTGGTCGTAGTATAGAAAGCAGGCATGTTGGGGGATGCGTGGGGGTGTGTTTTAACCCACCACTATGGGTCCATGGTTGTGGTTGGGTGGTGGTGGGTTCTGCGCACAGACGTCACTTCCGGGTTTCACTAAAACTAACTTCGAACACAGAAGAGTTCCAATTTTCCCCTTAGACGTAGGGTCCGGATGTTCAACATCCGGGTTTTCCCCGGCCCGGCCCGGCCCGGCCCGGGCCCGGCCCGCCCCGGCCCGGCCCGGCCCGGCCCGGCCCGGCCCGGCCCGCCCCGCCCCGGCCGCAGCGCGCGCGCGCGCGGGTTATCCGGGCGCACGCCTGCGCGGATGAATTTCGGATTATCCTAGGCCACTGATTGGCTACTTCTCCACGGTGTTCGAAGCCAGTTTCACCGAATTCCCACATGTCTGTTATAGCCTTCATGCATTATGCTCATATAGAAAACAGACAAGACAGGTTTTTTGGGAGGTGAGATCTCATTTTGCTTTTTTTATTCAACAACAACAACGTAAGAACAACCACGTGAAAACTGAAGCCCAGAACAGGCGGCTTGTACATTGAAATCGATAAAACTTAAGCCCAGAACAGGGGGCTTGAACATTGAAAGAACTTAAGCCCAGAACAGGGGGGGGGGAGGCTTGTACATTGAAAGAACTTGAGCCCAGAACGGGGCTTGTACATTGAAATGATGGGCGGCCCAGTCATATACGAGTACATCGCGGTTCTCGGCCTTGGGGTACTCGTCAAACATCTGTACGATGGTAGATAAGGTTCTTCCCCGGCATCGATGGTACAGGTAAAACAAGCAATATTGTCCGCATACGCTACTGATCAGGCTTTGCAACGTTTGACTGTTCCAACACCACGTCTCTGTGCCTTGATCCATGAAGTCTGTCAAATCGGGATGGAGGGGTGGGAGGCCGTAAGGGTCAAAGTATTCGCCCTGCTGTTCTGTCAAGTACACGCCCACCCAATGTTCACCGGGCCGATCCATCGGGTCCGTGTTGAGAACGTAAGCAGCAGGATACATACGGTCTAATGGGAACACATCTCGGGCGAACACCCCTTGAAAGACCATACGTGTCTCTGGGTCATTCTCCAGCACGGTGGTTATCTGGTCTGTATCTGTTAGGTGGAGAAGTCACACAGGACGTTGCGCGCCTTGTCCACTTGAATGATGTTGTCAAACTCGGCGTAGCAGATCACATTGACGGTGCTCCGGAGGGCTCGTGCAAAGTGGATTTCCAACCGTATATTGCCTTGCTTGGCGAGGGCCAGCTGATGGTCGTTCTCTAAGGTGGGGGTCAGATCGAAACAGAACAACGTGTATCCGTTCGCGTAGTCCTCCCGACTGATCATATTCCCTTCGTCCTGGTTGATTTGGCCGGTGGCTGTAAACAGGCTCTGATAGGCTCGAATGAAATTCGCGCGCCCAAAGTTCGGTGTTAAGGCCGTGGCTGGGACCTGTTGTCCATCCGCATGCAGGGCCACAAATTTGATGCCGAAATGTTTCAAGTCAAACGGGTTCTCTGGGCAGGCTCCGCTGAAACTGGTATTTTCCACACAGGCCAGGATCAATCGCTTGGGTAGTTCCCCCAGGAACAGGTTTTCTTTGTTAGCGCTCATATTTCCAGCAGACACAGAGGACACTTTCGTTTGCACACGTCGGATAGGGTACTGGGCTGGTTTTGTTTCCAAGGCTTTGAGGTGTCCCAATTGAACGGCTGGATTCGGTTTCACTTTTCGGACATACAGGACTGCGTCTTGGATGACAATCTTATGGTCCGCTGCATGCCCGTCTACGTTAGTGGCCATCAAGGCGAAGGTCGGAGGCGCCCGTATCAGTCTGATTTTGATGGGGATCTTGTTCAAGAGGTACCGGTCTTGCATGAAGATGTCTGCACGTGCAGTCGACCCATGAGATCCACCGAGACGCCGTTCGCGGTCAAAGCCTTCCGTTTGTTATATCCCACATTGTCGTTCTCTACACCCATGTGCTCGGCTATGTCCTGGTAGAATAAAGCGGCTGTCAGTTGAGATTTTTTAGTCTCTCGTCCATGCGACAACAGCGTCTCGATGTAGGCTCGATAGGGGTACGTGTTGGTCGAGTCACTGATGAGTTTGTCGCTGAGAAATATATCCACCTGTTGAAACATCGAGTGCAGCCAGAGATTCGTGGGGCCCACCGTTGCTTGGTCCACAATTCTGGAGCCATCTCCATTGATGATCTTGGCTTTCACATACAAGTATGTATGGGCTAAATCCACATAGGCCGTATCCGCATTACTGATGGTGAACTCGATGGGCCCTGTTTCGTTGATGCTGGAGAGCGGGAGATGCTCCATCCATAATCCTTGTTCGCCATGGTCTGTGTGGGCGGGACGGTCCACAAATCAAATTCACTGTTGGTGGAGGAGCAGGACTCTGCGTGGATCAAGGACATGTTTTAAGAAAAGATATCCTGGGTCTTCGATGTGCGTCGTCGATGGGTGGGTCGTCGACTGGTGCGTGGTCTCGGTGGTGCAGGTCTTTTATTCCCTGCGGTGCGTTGTGCTTTGGCCACCAAGACGCCTCCCGCTTCTTTGGCCCGACGTTTCAAGGCTTCTTTGGGTGCCGTGCCCCTCCAGACATCACCGGCGACTTGCAGTCCACTGCGTACCGCTTGTTTGTCGATTGATTTCACCCCACGCGTCACCAAGGGCAGGAACGTTTTGACGATGCTCCCGAGTATGTTCCCCAGTCCATGTCCTCGTTGCATGCATGCACCACTAAAGACCGGAAGGCCACCGCCGGCCTGATGGGCATAATAGTCCATATAGCTGCGTGCATCGCACTCGTAAGGCACCTTCATTATACAAAGTGGGGAGCACGTGCTTGTCGAGAATGAAGTGTCAGCACCAATTTCCCGTGTTCGAATGCCACCGGTCGTCCCGTGTCATCTCTTATATCCACCGTGATAGTGTTGATGTCGGTTTGTCGTACGGGTAGGTAGAGCATGTGGGTGAAACTGTGGGTGACTTGATCTCCATACGTCTTTTTAATGGGCACCGCCCGTAACAGAGGTGTGTTAATACCGCCCACGATGTGGTTGTCCACCACGTCCGAGTAGACGTAGAGTCCGTACATACCCGACTTCATATCCATCGGGATCTCGTCTTGGTGGGCGGTGGTACCAGCGAACGTCTGTAGATCGAAATCCAGCATTTGCTGTAGGATAGGACACAGTACGACACTCACGTTGGCGGTGACGATGAGCTGTGCCTTGTTGTTGTGTGCGTTGTAATCGAAGTCCACGTGATAATTGAGGGGATAGGTTTTGATGGGTTTTGAAACATTCGTGACCTCCCGTAGAGCCTTATAATGCAACAGTCTTGACAGCCCACCCATGAACTCCTTGGGAGTATTGTATTGGCCTTCGGGGAAGGTGAGTCGGGTGTCTTTTCCTTCGTAGGTCACCTCGTACCACACTTCATTGGCTCGCACGTTGTACCACGAGTAAGGGTATTGGATAGCCACGAGTCCACATTCCCTGCGTCCAGGTAAATGCAACGGTTGCGGTAACTGGGGCACGTACTTGGCCAAGGTGTTGTCAGGAAAGACATCCAGCGAACTGGGTAGGGTAAGGTAAAACATGGCGACTGAGCTGTCCTGCTGCTGCTGTTGGTTTTAATAGGTGTTCCAGGCCTTGGGCGGTTGTGTCCGGCGCCGTTTTCGTCGCGGTGACTTGCTACGTGTCACGGCTCTGGAGATGTGGGATGTCTTGATCAAGGGTGGTTTTTTAAAGGTGTGAAAAGAAGGTGCCCGTTGTGGTGGTATTTTGGGGGGTGACTCCGGTTCCCACTCGGATTCCCAAGAAGGTAGTGGGCCACTCGGTGATTGCTGGGTTCGCTGCATCCAGGACCAGCGCTCGGGATTCCCCACCAATTCCTGCGGTACATGCATGTCTTTCAAGCCTTGAGCGAAGACCTCCCATCCTCGAGGATCCGTGTGCGACCTGCGTTTACGCATCAGGTCATTCACTAAATCCGTCATGTGGGTCCCGGGGACCACCTAATTCTGTACCAGTAGTTCGCCTTTATCATTCCAAGTCATGTTAGGATTCTGTTTCATCCGTTGTAATACCAGGCCCGCTTGTTTCTTGAACGATGCAGGTACACTCTTCAGCACTTCGTCTTCCACCCACTGTGGGGCTGTGGGTGGTACCCCTGGTAATGGCGGCTGTTGGAACGGTGCTGAGGTCGGCGGTGTGTCGCGTGGTGGTGGTGGTGGTGGGGTAGAGAAGGTTTTGTATTGGTCCATGCACGTCCTGTACCGTTGAAGCGTCTCATTGTACCGTTGTACTTTCTCACTGTCGCTTAACCCCGGTCTTTGTAAGATCTGTTGCATCTCTTCATCGAGGGTGTTTATGGTCTTCACCGTAGGTGGGACAGGGTAGGGCGATTGGAGGTTTTGAAGGAGCCGTGGTTCCACGAGAACCATTTTTTTCGTGTGGTTCATTGTCGGCCGAAGAGTCCACCCAATACTGGACCCAACACGGAAGCGGCCAACGGTGCTAAGATGACCCCGAGAAAGCCGCCTTTCTGTAACACCTTTTTCTTTTGTGTTTGAGAGACTCGCTTCTGGACTAAGGTTCGGAGACCTGTCTTATGCTTGGTCAACTTGGTCTTTCTATCTATGTGAAATTTGGCAACACAATATATCAGCAGCATATAGGTATTCCAATGGGTACTAATTGTGCACCCCTGTTGGCTGACCTGTATCTGTTCCCTTATGAATATAACTATATGCAGGGGCTTTCAAAAACCGATCCATTCAAAGCCCGTTCCTTCTCATTCACCAAACGCTATATAGACGATCTTCTCGCTGTGGATAATCGCTATATAAATGACGCAGTGAAGGATATATATCCACCTTAACTGGATTTGAAGGAAACTACAGATAGCCCTACAGGCACATCTTATTTAGATCTCTATCTCTATAAAAATGAAGCGGGCATTCTCTCTCGTCGACTTTATGACAAAAGAGATGATTACAATTTCGACATCGTAAACTATCCCTTTCTGGATAGTAATATTCCAGTGGGACCTGCATATGGCGTATACATATCTCGCTTAGTAGCATTTGCTAGATCCTGTGTTAAATGTGATGATTTTAATCAACGTCACAAAACATTGTTGCAGAAACTTATAAAACAGGGCTATTCCATCAAGCGCCTCCACTCAAAGTTTCTCAAATTTGGCGATACATATCGCATGCTGATAGCAAAATACGAACGTAGCGTGCAAGATCTATGGCGCTACGTTTCGTAACTTGTGTCTAATTCCGCTTAACCCGGGGCTAGGGGCCGTATGAACCCATGTACTTCAAGATCCTCATGGTACTCATATGAACAGTCACAATCAAAGCGTGACTGAGATACATCATTCTTTAGATGACGACTTTACAACGAATATTATGGATTAAAAATACTGATCAGCGATACGGATTTGATATTTTTGAACATCATGATGTCTTGCCGGCATCATTGAAAACTGTTGACCGCTTCTCTCTTGCAGGAAACAAGCCTATGTTTATGTATACAATGATTGTCTTTTTTAATTTGGTGCTAATACTGTTATATGGAATATGGAATAGGTCTTTGGATTATGGACGCGGATATTCTCTAATGGACGACGGCTGGATTATGAATGACGGACTAGACGCTTGTAATTCTGAGCCGGAGTCAGTGGTACGTTGCCTTTCAACAGGTTGTACCCGATCTCGCACAGACAGCGTACAAGGTCAGGGTCCGCACCGCGTACAATGGTTCGGACCAACTCGGGTGGGGCCGTCTTCAACACACGGAGCGTCGGGGCGTGCTTCCGTACTCCCGCAGACATCATGTACAACTAATGCCAGAACCCACAACTCTGCCCTTTTGATCTACCACAGGGGACAGAGACAAAGTCAACCATGCTGTGGTATTAATTCTTTTTATTATCCCCATCATCAAACACACACACCCCAGCTGGGGGAGCCACTGTGGGTGTGTTTACATTATTTTTGCATGTACCCGTGGTGGGTCTCTCCTGGAAAGATGCCGGTCCGTAGTCGAAGGTGGTCGGGGGTGGCTTGCTTGAGGTCGAAGAGCATATACCCGTGCTGAGGGGTTGTCGCATCTTTAAAGGCTTCCAACGCAAACGGTGTGCGGTCGGGATACATCTGTCTCGCCAAGTGCAGCAGCTGAGTGGTATCTCTCGGGTTTTTGAAGACCACCAGGTAGTGGGCATTTAAGCTGATCTTCCGATGTTCTTTGTTTTTACTGAACAGATTTTGCACAATGTAGATGATGCTGAGCCGTCGATGATGGCTGCCTTTGGTAAAGAGTTGGGTGATCCGCGCATCCGTCTCCGCCATGAGATCATCCAGAACCATCAAGGTGTCCGGTTCCAACTCGGCCAGATTAGGTAGGCCTTCCACGAACGTGATGTCGGGCATTGCTGCATACGCTGCCTGTCATTCTCCATAACACCACACGACTCGGGCAATGGGTGGGGTGATCATGCTGTCGGCGTGTTGAAGGGGCTTCCTGACGAAGTGCGCTTTGGCTGAACCCGTCGGTCCTGCGATGACGCAAGTGAAGGGATGTTGCCACCGGTGCATCCGCTGTCGTGGTAACCCGCTCTTGTAAATTTGGTACGAGTGAACTGGAGTGGTGGTGGTGGGTACAACGTCGGTCGTCGTTGTCTGTTCACTGTGAGGGATGCAATCCGGTGGGTTTTCAGACGTAGTAGGTGTACTTGGTGTATGTGTTGACTGTATACTCGTTGTGGAGCTCGATGTGGCTTGTACACGTGGTGTGGTGGTGGTGATGACTGGGCTCGTTTCGATCACGGAGGTGACTGGTGCTATCTGTAGACTGGTTTCACTGCCACTCACAGCTGGAGTTCTAAGTTGGTTAAGTAGCGTGCTGACATAGGCTACGTCGTAAAACACACCTCCATACAACACCCTCAGCAGGGTTAGCAATATCACCACAAAGCCCTCTTGCGCTTTGCGCGTTTTGGGAGACGCTGTGTTCAGAGGCAGATGCTGCTTGTCCATAGCACCGTGGTCGAACGTGGAATGAACGATGACGGTAGTGGTGTCTGGATTTATAGTCGTTTCACCTGCTTGGCCGCCACCCAGGAATTGAAAGAACTGGGCCAGCCTTGCCATTTGACGAAATGAAACAGTTTGCCACGCCGACGTTCCGTTTTCAAAATCTGCTCCACCGTGTAGTAGTCTTGCTGTGTTTTTACGACAGGCTGTAATTCCGTCTCGTAAAACGTCCCTAGCAACGGTTCCCCTTGAAGATCTTCCAGTTCATAGACTCGCTGCTGTCGGGGTAGGCGCCGTTTAATCAGGAAGTGCTCATCGCTCCAGTTGGGCAAGTAACTTTTCTCAAATTGACCTTTGACTTTACTGATCCGTACAGGGTCCCCGACCTTGTACACCTCCTTCGTCGTTCGCTGCGATTACCTGGGGTACAAGACACGCCGGACTTGGGCTTCATTGCGTTGGGTCACGGTAATGGGGGCTCTTTCTATACTCCGGTGATAGGCTCGATTGTAACCACTCACAAGCTTCGGGAGAACATCGATTTACCGCCTTGTATTCTTATAGGTGAAATATTTATACATGCGGCCTTTGAATGTCCTGTTGAACCTTTCCACCACGGAAGCCTTGGTCTCGTTGTACGTGTGGAAGAAAAACACCTTCTGGGCTTTCAGAAACTGTTGAAACGGTCTGTTGAGGAATTCCGTGCCTTCGTCGGTTTGCAAATACATGGGTTTGCGCCCCCGTTTTCGTCCGGATGGGTACCACCCACGCATACTTCGACAGGATATCGATGCCCGTCAAAATATACCGATTCCCATCCCATCGTTGTGTTTGGCAAAGGCGCTCATATCGACCAAATCCGTTTGCCATTGGGCATCTAGTCCTCCCACGATGACCCGGTTCCGTAGAAAATGGCGACGGGCAGCTCGATGTAAGGTATAGGTGTCTTGTTTTCTTAACCAATCTCGGACTTGAGCACGCTGTATCCCCAGGGGTTTTGGCCACTCGATAGAGAGCCGTCAATGCACTATAGGCCGCCGGACTGTCGGGACTGTAGTATAAGTTATCTAACACCTTCTCCCAGCTCTTCATGGTGACAAATGATGATGGACCCTGGCTCTATCGTTTATTTATAACGGGTATATCTTGGGCCGGCGTTTCTTTCTGATTTTCTTCGTTGGCTTCTGCCAGCACATTGTCCATGGTAAATGACCAGTCCAACTCGTCTGATGACCGATCTTCCTCCGTAATCACTTGATCCACATCTACCACGGCATCTTCCAATGCAGACCATAAACCAGGGTGAAGGGTAAAATGGACTGTACCCCCATCTAGCCGAGCCAATTGAGCAAAGAAGGGGCCGCGTCGGATGTACACATCGTGATATAAGTGGATGAGGTCGCCGTCCAGTTCACCAGACAACACCCGTTTGAATTTGGTCCAGCCCTCCCGAGACAAACGAATGTGAGCCGGGCACGGTTGTGTAGGGTCCGCATCACAGATGTCTCCCACCTCCTCCATGATATCGACCATATCCGCATAAACGTGCAGGAAGACCTCGGGGGTCAAGCTGAGATACGCCCGTATTATATGCTCCGTGAATGGTACAAGATTTGACTGTCTCTTATATTTATTGGGAGAACCCCGTGAGATCAAAGGATCGGTTGGTCATGTCACTGGGCTGCCTGAGTCTAGCCGGATAATCAATGGCATCGTGGTGTGCCTCCACTTCATTGCTAGACATTTGTTCATTGGGTTCTGCCGCCGCTTCACTCAGGGCACGAGCCCACTCCAACTGAACAGCTGACCGCTCGTCCGGTGTAAACAGCTGGTCCACAATAGGCATCACTTTCTCGAAGGCTGTCCACAGATCGGGGTCTAGGATGAAGACTCGCGTAGGGTCTTGGTAACGGCCCAGGCGTGGGAAGAAGGGTCCACGGTATACGTAGATGGCATTGTCTATGTGGATGAGGTTTCCGTCGAACTCACCGCTCAACATCCGTTTAAATTTGGTACAGCCGTCACGGTGTAGCGTAACCGTATTCGATACGGTCTCAGCGCGCGACCAGCAAACATCTCCACGGTCTTCCACGAGGATGACTTTATCTTCATAGACGTGTAACCCCACCCGGGGTGTAAGGGGAAGGATGGCTCGTAGGACAGGTGACATGGTTGACCCAATGACGAACGGTGAATGACACATACTCTGACTGTCTTTCGTATTTATGGTGAGGTCCCATTGTCAATGCTACAGCGCCAGGGTCAATAGGGCAAAGACTATTGTGAGGCCAACCAGCCGTCGTTGGTTCCGGCGTGAGCGCTCGTGGTCCATAGCCCGAGCATCAAGGATGGCTGCCATAGTCCAGTAGTGGTGAGTGATGGCACACCTCTCCATCGAGTGGACTCTGTCGAGGACCGCTTCTGTGAACTCTTTCAGGATCTGGCGTCGCCCCTCATTGTCGTCGCCATCTGAAAACATGGACCGAACCACTGCTCTGTAACCCGTGAGTGAATTAACCACGGTGGCATGCTATAAAATGCGAGTCGCATAGGGCTGGATCTCCGTCATGGCTCTGCAACCGCAGAAATGAAGGTGTGGGATCCAGAGGGATGTGTTTTATAGACCATGTCACACATGCGCGCCTAGACATAGCTCTACGGGTGTAGCCCGTGATACGTACTATTCTGATTGGTTAGTGCAAAAAGAGAGCAACAACAACAAAGATTACAGCGCCGGAGGCGCTCCTGGATCCCCGGAAAATCTTCTCCACGTGTCATGTATAGCTCCGGTGCCCTAAAAATTCCCACTTTTATACACCTACATAGAAGTACCCGGGTGTAGGCGCGGACGTAGGCGAAAGCATTCTAGTACCCGGATGTAGGCGCAGACGTGAGCGAAATTCTAGTACCCGTCCATTGGTTCTTTTATCGATCGCTCATTGGTTCTTTTTCTCGACCGCTGATTGGTGCAAATGGAACTGCCCAACCTTCCCAGGTCAATTTACAATCCCCTTTTTGTGGTCAAGCTCTGTATATCGATGCCGCAACCATTGTTGCCGAACATTGCCGAAAGGGAGACCTTTTGACCTGGATGTGACCTTTGACCTTTTGACCCGACATTCACCCGCACACTTCCGGTGATGCCGTGCACTTCCAGATAACCCGCGGGCGCGCGCGCGCTGCGGCCGGGGCCGGGCGGGCCGAGCCGGGCCGTGCCGAGCCGGGCCGGGGAAAACCCGGATGTTGAACATCCGGACCCTACGTCTAAGGGGAAAATTGGAACTCTTCTGTGTTCGAAGGTAGTTTTAGTGAAACCCGGAAGTGACGTCTGTGCGCAGAACCCACACCACCCAACCACAGCCATGGACCCATAGTGGTGGGTTAAAACACACCTCCACGCATCCCCCAACATGCCTGCTTTCTATACTACGACCAGACTGCGCATGCGCAGAATATTGAAAACGGCGAACCATTAGTCCAGTCGGATGCTCCTCCACGAGAGCTTCAAAATAAGACCTCATACGACACCATAGGATCATTAGGGGCTCACCTAGACCCCAAAACGTCCATCCCGTATGGGCCTATACCCCATAGCCATGCAGTATAGGCCTATGGGCTTACCCAGGCCTCGGTGAACTTTTTCCAAAAATTTCACCGTTTCGCTTCGAAACCCTTCCCATCGTGTTCTAAATGACGAGATGTGAAAAACAAATCCAAACAACCCATATCACAATGAACGTATGTGAATTTCCCAGGTTGAACCTATACTCCCATATCGCCAGTATGAAGCTATATGGGCCTATCCACACCTACCCGGTACTTTTCAAAAAAATTCACCGTTTCGCTTCGAAACCCTTCCCATCGTGTTCTAAATGACGAAACGTGAAAAACAAATCCAAACAACCCATATCACAATGAACGTGTGTGAATTTCCCAGGTTGAACCTATACCCCCATATAGCCAGTATGGGACTATATGGGCTATATGGTACTTTTCCAAAAAAAATCACCGTTGCGCTCCGAGACCCTTCCCATCGTGTTCTAAATGACGAGACGTGAAAAACAAATCCAAACAACCCATATCACAATGAACGTGTGTGAATTTCTCAGGTTGAACCTATACCCCCATATAGCCAGTATGGAGCTATATGAGCCTATATACAGACCTCGGTGACTTTTCCCAAAAATTTCACCGATTCGCTCCGGGACCCCTCCCATTGTGTTTTTCTCGGCGAGACGAGAAAAACGAGACCCCACAACCCATAGTAACACCCACAAAAAAATTTGACCACCCCTCCCCCCATATAGCCAGTATGAGCCTATATACAGACCTCGGTGACTTTTCCCAAAAATTTCACCGATTCGCTCCGGGACCCCTCCCATTGTGTTTTTCTCGGCGAGACGAGAAAAACGAGACCCCACAACCCATAGTAAAGCAAACGAAAAAAATTGACCATCCCCATACCCCATACAGGCATTTTCCTTATATTGTATAATACAGCTTTTTATATTTTCGGGAAAAAATCCTAATTTTACATGCACCCACCCCATTGACTTGATAGGCAGGCTCCGATAAGCCCGGGGACCGATATTAGCCCTTTTGGCTAGAGTTGATAGGGTTTTCCCCTATTTTAGGGGTAAAGTCCGTGTTTCGCTTTTTATATTTTCGGGAAAAAATCCCAATTTTACATGCACCGACTCATGACTGAATGGTCCTAGAGGAGCGCTTCACTTAACACCTCACTCGACCCATTCGGTCCACTAGGGACCCACCCCGGTCACAAAACGTCTATTCTCATACTCTTTTTAGGCATTCGCCGTATACATTAACATTGGAAGTCATTTGGTTGACATGGGACTACTTTCTGTCCGCGGAAGTGACGGCATCACCCCCAGACCGTGGAAGAATACAAAGGTTAAAGGTTGCCGGAACTACTTTTGACCTCCACGTGACCTTGAGCTGGTGGCGCCCCCTGGCGCCACAGACGCCACAGAGGTGAAAGGCGATGTGGCGCGCCCTATACTTTTAACCTGGAAAAAAGGGCACCAAGAGTTACCTCCCTGGAAAACGGTAACTGTGCTGCTCTTACTATACTACTCGGGTATTACGTAATATATCGTTGTTCGCCCAACGCTCGAAACTGCTTGTCGGTTTCGCTTGACTCTTGTAATTCGTAATCCGTTGTCTTTCTCTTCAACCATACAGTTACGTCGGAACGTAATTAAAAGTCGGGGGAGGGGGCACTATCACAGCCCGACAGGCGAGGATCCGGAGGCCGCCTAGGCCTCGGAAACTCCGGGGTCCTAGATCGCCGGAGATGCGTTCTGAGCGTTTTCCCGGAAATAAAACTCATCATACTGCATGCAGATTTATGGTTCTATTTTCACGATTTTTTCGCAATTATAAGCAAGCATCGACATTGAGAACATCGCCCCTCATGCCTGCGTTCATTTGACTAAAGTCTGTCCATTTTAATTATTCGTCTACTTCGGAGCTATTAAAAATTTGGTTGTTAACTCTGCTTCTTTTTTCTTTTTTTGCAGCGTGTAGAACAAACTGAACTCTATAAAATGACTACAATTTCTCGGTGATATCGATAATATATCACGCTGGAAATAACTTAATATTTCTCTCTATATAAAAGTCCAGTACATTTGTTTCATGTACCGGGTCTCAAGTACATAGGGAGACGTCATAATATATTCATGCTGACTGACACGAAGGTCACTGATACCATATAAAGTAACAAAAGGTGGTCCATCGAGGTGTCGCTCATATTCCATGCCCATCATGAAATTGCCGAATCCTAAACCACACACACCTCAGTTATCGTACATGGTATTGTTGACCTTTGTGCTAGTGAACACGAATACATTATAACGTCTCTCTATAATTGAGGTCCGGTACATGAAACAACTGTACTGTAGTTTTATACGGAGAGAATTGCAAAGCTATTTTAAGCGTGATATATTATCGATATCACGGAGTAATGGTGGTAATTTTGTAGAGTTCAGTTTGTTCTACACGATGCCTAAAATAAAATGTATGCAGAGTTTACTGATTTTTGACAAGCTTCAAAGAAGACGACTACTTTAAATGGACAGACTATAGTTATATTCAAAACATACAAAACGATGACTTTTAGTTCTTGGAAGGGAAACCAACATGTCTACCGATACGATTCATTCACACAAAGATAAAACAAGGAAATCCTCACAGCCCAACAGGTGAGGGTCCAGCGGCCGCCTAGGCCCAGGAAGCTCCGAAGTGCCAGATCTCCGGGGATGAGTTCTAAGCATTCTAAACATAATGCATGTAGATTTATGGTTCCATTTTCACGTTTGTTTCGCATTTATAAGCACGCATCGATATTTTAAAAATCATACTTCATGGCTGAATCCATTTGACCTCCTAGTTATATTTAACACATAAAAAAAATGATGACCTTTACATCATGGAACATTAGAACCAATATGATACCGATTCATTTACACAAAGCTAAAATAAACGATCGTCACAGCCTGACAGGCGATGGACCAGGGACCGCCTGGGCCCCGGAAGTTCCAAGGTCTCGGATTGCTGGAGATGCGTTTTACGCGTTTTCCCGGAAATAATTCTGAACACAATGTATTCATGGTTCTATTTTCACATTCGTTTCGCATAAAGACGCAACGATATTGAAGAATATGCCGGACTCTATTTGACTTCCTTGTTTACCACAAACAAAACAGGCCTGTATCACATCACTACACGTCCTGGTCTGTAATTTTGATGTGAGGACATAATCAGTTAGGAGTGCCGACGAAAAGTGAGGGGGAAATATTCGACCCAAAAATATTCGCCCCCCCCTAAAAAATCAAAAGTGTGACGCCACTGCCATATTTGAAACATAGTTCAACTCTTATCGCCATTCAACCGCTACTAAATGTGATTCTGCTCGTATTAACGTTGTTCTCACAACCATAAACAGTAACTTCATAACACAAAGACGACTTAACAACCGTTGGAACGCTACTTTACGCACATATAGAGGTAACTATCTATACATAGCTCGGATTAATACAACAAGCATATTTTTGTAGGTCTTCGTCTAACAATATGCCTTTCATATGTATGGCTTTTATGTATACTATGGTTTTTTTCTATCGGTGTTGATGCTATTATACGAATTAGATCTTTAGATCTAACGGATGAATATTGAGTGACGGACTAGACACTTGTATTCAGATCCGATATTAATGGGTTGACTGTCACCAGATAACCAATCAGGTGTGGTTTACTAGTCAAAGGAGATGGTACCATAAGACGGCATTTTGGCCTATACGTGGTGCGGTCAAAAATAGAAAAAATAACATGTCCTAACAATACTTGTGTTCTAATGAAATGACAATAGAAAATATATGTACACAATATGTGGAAGTTCTAGCTTGATTGCGTTATGATTATAATTATGACATGAAATTGAAATCACCAGCACATGTAAATTTCTTGCGCTTGACAGGAGGAAATAACACGAAATTTCTTTCTCCTGGGGAAGCAATATTCACATATGTGGAGGTGTGAATTGTTATAACAGGCGGGCGTCCTGTGAGCTGTTATAACATTCGCTGGGGTTTCTGGTTAAATACGATAGTGTTAAACCCCGAGTTTCATCCTCGTGTCACTATACTCCATTAGATTTCTCCAAGTTTGTCTGTACGTCTTCATCAACCATTTGAAGATTTATGAACCTTACCGGAGTATATGCCCGCTTAATCAAACAGCCTTGTTTCTGACATAGTTGACATGGACAGTCCGTAATGGAGAAATTGGACGATACTTTACGCAAATTTGACTCCTCCAAGAGAGATCGAACTGATTTGCTGGATCAGATAATTAACCATTCATCAGAAGAGTCAAAGAGATTACCACGTAAACGAATTCCCATAGAAAGGAGTTCCCATGTAAAAGAGACGGCAACAGTTACAGCACAACTTTACGGTGAAATTGTAGGCGGTTTGAGCTATATCAACATGATCAAGTAGGCTCTACAGTACGGTGAAGTTGATTATGCAAATTAACTTCTGTTGTGTACATATATTTTCTCTTGCCGTTACATTAAAACACAGCTATTTCTAGAAAAAATATTCTTTTCGATTTCAACCGCACCACGTACACAGCCAAATTTCCACGTGTTGGTACCGTGTGGTGTCTGAATGGTAACCGCAAGGAAGGACCCCTGGACAGTACACCCCAGTGCAGTAACAGTCAGCACTGACCAGTATCCACATAGTACCAATCAGTAACTGGTCCGTACTGATTGGATAGCGTACAGTACCACAAGAAACAGAACTAAACAATACTGAGTGGTAACTGAACAGTAACCAACCTGTTACTATGCAGTATTGCTCAGTTACTTCTTGGAACCAGGCTGTTGCTGACATGTACTGCTCATGTACTGCCTTTGTATAAATCTGTACATAGTGGAGTTATGTGATCAATAGAATGGACATCTTCAAGTAGTAAAACCAGGTTGCCAATGAATTTATAGCCTATGCTCCTACAAAATATTTTGTTTTGCTATTGTGTCACATACGGGATCAACATCACAAGGGTTTTTCGTCATCAATTCCTTCGAAACTTGCACCCAAGGGATATGTGATGTTTACATAAGAAAAACTCCTTTAAAACAATTTTTTAGATGCAGAAGCTTCAAGATTGAATTATCAGCGTAAACAAATTGCGATGGTCATTTGAATAGCATATAAATGGATTCCTGATTGATCAAATTGTACTCCCTGCTGTATTTTAGTATTGTTGGGATATCTATAGTAGGGAAGATTTACTCTTGTAACAAAAATGCGATATCTCGAGACAAAATCATGTTTCTACACAATATATTCAGGAACTTTGATTATTTGAAAGAACCATCTCCAACCAAAACCGATCTTGGTTCTTTCAAATAATCAAACTTCCTAATATATTATGTGGAAATATAATTTTGGTTTGAGATGTCACATATAGCAACATCGGCCATGGAGGGACCATTTTGATCAATCTATCCGCAATATTATGCAACTGAGGGATCATCGTAATATTTTGAAGGCGGGTATTTCAATATGTCAACTTCAATAACACTCTGATATAGCAGGGTTTGGACTGACTCAAAAATCAACTTTCTTAACATCACACAAATGGGAGTTTATCAACGTAAACCTCCTATCCTTTGTTCACCCATCTTCACAACGTCATGGTTTATTTTTGAACCAAAGACGAAACCTTGACCATCTTGCATAGCACGTTAGGGTGGACTATTCGCTGATACCGACTGTAAAATATTTAAACCAAACATGCATAACAATAAAACAGTGATGGATAAATCAGTGACAGTTTAAAGGAGTCCGTGCGTTATTTCATCCAATTCGAATACAGCGACATCGCAGACCGCCTTTGATGTTCAAGTCTTTTCTATCTATGCCTGGCTTGTGAGATGCTTGATGGTAGATGAATGGGAATATTTTTTTGAAATACATTTTGTTTGAACTATCTTTCCTTAATATTTATTAATGTTCATGGTTGTTTAAAATGTGCGTGTTCATCTGCCACTGGTTATCTCACAAGCTATGCGTTTTCGAATCTGATGTCACGGTCACCATGGTCGCGGAAAACAAGTGATCTGATTGGTCAATATATGTAGGATGTTGCTTTTGATGATAGGCTGAAATCTACAGCTGTTTTTTGTTGTTGACACGATGCAGTGCCCAAGTGAGGATGTTGTTAACCATACATTCCGTTGAAACTATTTGGATGAATCCCCATTATATAATAACCATACAGAGATCTTACCTTGTAGACAAGTATATCGTATAGATCGAACACTGCTCACTATTGCGCCATGGCCCAACTGATTACATTTGAATGGCATTGACTCTTGAACACTTTTAGGGTTAGTCAGAATGCATATCCCACTCGTCGTGTTAACATCACAATATTCTTGAAACGAGCCCACTTCCGTCGCGTTCGTTTTCCAGAAACATCGACTTTCATTGTGTTTACAGCAATATCCGTCGACCTTATGGTTTATGGTATAAGTACATCCGTCATCATTGTGCCATTGATAAAACCTAACCTCGTGTATATAGATAGATGAAGTGTTGCTACATCTGAGGACATTCAAGCACTGATCTTGGTAATTTCCATGGCATGCATCTGAGATCAGCTCTTCTGGATAACAAAAGCAAACATATTTATATAAAAGTTCTGGATTTTATTGCAAACAATGTGCAGCTGTGAAAGGATAGATTACTCACCAAACATTTATTTGTGTGTGACAGTAATGGAACCTTTTTTTCTCAATCCATTACTTGACAAATCATGATATATATATATATATATAATAGATTTATTATTGGTTAAACTATACTCCATGGCTTACATTGTATTTTGGTATTTTGTGGAATTTCGAGTAAGATCTTTCTCTTGTAACAAGAATATAAAACCATTCTTGGTTAGTTTAGATAATTAAACTTCCTAATTATATTTTGCATGAAAATATAGTTTTCGTTTGAGGTGTCATAGTTTGTAGACGAGAAAATCTTTTGTATAAATGCCTCATACATATCAAAATAGGTCAAGTAGTACACATAGAGCAGTCATAAATTCACTCTTAACCAACTGAATATGGCAATTTTTGGACACATTTCAAATTCGGAATATTAACTCTAAAAGTGCCTCTACGTTTTTAGAATTTCATTTTAAATATTACTGAATTGGGTTTCAAAGTATTTTATTTAAAATAAATGCGACTAAAATCACTCCGTCCGTGAAGCGCGCGCTAAAACAAAAGAGACTGTCGATCAAGAGCTGTTCAAGAAACAAGCTAAAACAAATATACAATTGGTGATGCAATTAATTAAAACAAGCTCTAATGATTGGCGATTTTCAATAACGCCAGTGATATGATAGACTATATAAAAGAACAATGAATAACATATCCAAACTAGTAATAATAATACCCGCAACAGGATAAGAAACATGAGGTTTAAACAACCTAAAGATTATTGGAATTTACTAAATAGCATAGGACAGAAGAAAAACTCAAAGGAAACACCCGATCTCGAAGATCTTTATACATATTTTGAAGATATTAATGAAACTGAAAATGACGAAGAATGGACGGAAGATTTTAATCCAAGTGAAGTCGAATTGAACAGACAAATAATTAATGGAATTACGTGTGAGTGAGTGACTAGAATTTAACGTCGCTTTCAACAATATTTCGGCTATATCACGACGAACCAACTAAGCACCGCCCAGCCAATTCACGTTCCTGCCACTTCAAAGAAGAAATCTTTGAAGCAGCATGGAACCGGACACCCTCCATCCGCCGGAATTAAGTGTTAATTCAGAATACTGTTAAACGGTTAAAAAATTAAAAGAGCCCTGGACTATACAACATATTAAACGAGTATATATCTTCTATTGTAGAAAGCCTTCTATGCATTATATATAACAAAATGTTTAACCTGGTACTAGATAGTGTGATTATACCTGAAACATGGCTCGTTGGAGTTATACAAATAACCAGATTACAGAAATGGTGGCGATCACAAAGACCCGGAAAATTATCGGTCCATTACCATAGTCAGTTTTTGGGACAAACTATTTACATCGGAAACTCAAACTGACTTTAGAAACGGATACTCGATACTAGACAATATATTTGTTCTACACGCCTTAGCTGACTATATGCAAGCTAAAAATAAAAAAAGCTATATTGTGCGTTCATTGATTTGAAAAAAAGCATTCGATAACTTCTGGCCAGTGGGATTGTGGAACAAGCTTATCAAATATGATATGAATGGTAAACTGTTTAATGTTATAGTCAACATGTACAATAATATTAAATCATGTGTCAAACAAGGTAAGAACTTGTCACCTATTTTGTTTCCCCTCTTTATGAATGACATAGAAACTTATCTATTGGAACGAGCAGAAGGCGTAACTATTGATACTGACGAAACTTTCGTACCGGTTGTTGTATGCATTATCGTTCTATTGTACGCTGATGACGTCATTTTTATCGCACAAATCCTAGAAGAAATAAAGCAAGCTCTAGATGTATTTTCTGGAAATTCGAAACAAAGATTGCCATATTTGGTAGCAGGAAAAATAATTGTGAATGTTTGATTGTTGGAAAACAGATTGAGGTAACAGAGAGCTACACATATACTTGGACATTGCATAGAAATGGCTCATTAGCATGTGCAAAATAACCTATTGTAGAACAAGAGGGTAAAGACCCGCACTTATTGTATGGTAGAATGAGAAATATGTTTCCCCTATTCATTGTTGTTCGACCAGACAATTGTTCCTCTATTACTGTATGGCTGTGAGATATGGGGTATGGAAACTTAGCTACTATCGATAATATTCATACCACCTTCCTCAGATATATCTTACATGTCAGGAAATATACCTCTCATTTATACATGGTATATGGCGTTCTAGGGAGACATCCCATGACGCTGACTGTACGTGGAAGAATACTTACCTTTTGGGCTATAAGCTGATTCATGGGAAAACAACTAAAATATCCTTCCTTGTTTATAGATTTTTGTACAATTCGTATGAATCGGGAAATTTTTGTAGTAAATGGATGCATTTCGTAGCGATTGTGGCGATTGATGGCTACGTAAAAAGACTCAGAATATAAAGTGATTTTCTCGATACATTTTACAACTACAAAGTAATCCGTCTCAATAATCGTGGTCTGATAATGATGACTTTGTATGGGTACGAAAACGATAGAGATACTGGAACAGAAACCTCCAACACTTTCTGTTCACTGATCTCACCTACTGAGTCACCATGAAGACCAAGCGTCACCTGGAAGAGGATATTGGGCTGCGGTCCACAATGCGTCTAACGGACAAGACGAAATTAAAACCCTATTCACTCACTAACAGACAAGAGCGAACACTCCTGAAGATTGACACAACACAAGGGCAGTTTCTCAAAAGGCATATTGTGATTGGGCACATTCGGAGATTGTACGGACGGCATCTGATTGGACAAGACAAGAGCATACGGGAATTGTCTAGACACCCATTGCGGCTCCCCCAAGATAGATATGCTGTCATGGAGGGGATAATAAAATGTAATCTTTGTTGTTATGTTGTCTTACTGGACTAGCGTAATAGAATAGTACTTATCACGGACTACAACCGTAGAGCTACGTATAGGCGCACACGTGTGTGAGTGCCTGCGTTTACGGAAGGTATATAGCGGGGACATTTATATGAATACACACCTTCTTACTCGGGACACACCTTCAACCGGGGACGTCCTCGGTTTGCCAAAGACTGATAATCTGGTTCGCTGCCCGTTTTATGATCTTGTATGCAACACTTTTGTGAAAATAAATAAGGTACATGCCCCCATTTTGACTGGAGAAAACAAAAAGGGGTGTGTTTGAAATTGTAAACGGGTGTTTGCCTGGGTGTCCCCACTTGCAGGAATGTTTTAGAGTGGAATACGGGTTTGGTCATTTCAAGTGCTGCGCAAATGTGAACTGGTCTGAATGTGTCATGGAATTCCCGAGGCTGCCCAGAACACAAACCAGTAAGAGGTTTTCTGAAATATCCAATAAATAAAGAAGTCCCCACTTGTATGGTTTTCTGTAGATGTCCCACTAAACATCTTTTGTTAACATGTGTGCATGTGTGTGTGTACGTGTGTGTGGGTGTGCATGTGTGTGTTTTCCTGAGTATGAGTTCCTGACGCTCTGGGTTAGTGTTTAGGGGTATAGGCATGTTCGAAGGGCGCACCCGAACGACGCTCTGCTTACTACTGGTGACGTCATCAATGACGTCACAGTCACGTACCGGCACTTTAATATGAGATGATGCACACTATATTCGGACCCCTTCCGTTGCTCAAACAGACCTCTGCGTACTTCAAAAATGCCCGTTTTCTATACTACTGCCACACTGCACATCAAACCGAGAGCTTCAAAATAAGATCCCACACTACCCATTTGTACTTCGAATGGCTCATCTCTCAACCCAATCGAACACTTCCAAAACTGCCATCTTTCTATTCTGCATCCCAGCTGCGCATGACCAGATTGACGCGACTTCCAATTTAAAATAACAGCCAGTTTGATTCTACCCCACGAGTGCTTGAAACTCACACCTCACACCGGCCAATGGAAAAAAGGCTGGTCCCTCAATCATCCAAACACGTCTCTGTACCCCCAAATACTCGTTTTCGCTACTACTCCTACCGATGATGACATGGACATCTCTCAATTCGTGGTCTACAGCACGAGCTAAAGCTTCAGTCAGATACCCCACATGGTCCATTTTGACCAAGGATGGTCCATGGAATACCCATATGCGCATACGTAGCATGATGCGACTTCCAACAAAAACCATACCAGTCGTCTATATGCAGAGAGCTACAAGGGGACACCACACACGTTCCATTTGGACCAGGGATGGTCCATCTCTACCCTGAACACGTCTCTTCACACCTTCAAAATGCCCACTTTGGCTACTACTCTTGCTGATGACGTAGACATCGTGGCCTACACACATAGGTCTTCAATTCGACACTGCATGGCATATTAGCACCAAGAATGATTCCTCAATCACTCAAATACACCACCACGAACCCCCAAAAATGCCCGCTTTCTATCCTACGACCAGACTGCGCATGCGCAGAATGACGAAAGCAGACTACACATCAGTTCAATTTCACGCTACCCCAAGAGAGCTTCAAAATAAGACCTCGTACGGCCCAATCGGATTAATACTGGTCCATCTCGACCCACAAACATCCATTCAAATGCCCCTTCTCTACTGCGCATGCGCAAGTAGATGGTAGTTTCATGCCACACCCGACTAGCTGGACGCTCCCCATCGAGTACTTCACTATGACACCTTAGTAGTATAGAAAAGGCAAACTCCCCCTCTTTTATGCAAATTTGTGGGGCAAGTGTGGGCGGACCAATCAGAAGCGAGTATTTCAAGATGCCCCGCCCACTTGACGATCTCTCGTCCAATCAGAAGCGAGTATTTCAAATTGACCAAAAGGCTACCGCCAGCACAAGAGAGTTCCAATTTTTCCAGGTCAAAAATAGTTCCATGTATTCATCCGCGGTGATGCGGTCATGTCTGGCGGTGATGCGGTCGCCTCCGCGGAGAAAAAAGTAGTCCCTAGATAAAATGGTCCGATGGGGTCGAGTGAGATATCAATGTAAAGCATTCGTGAAGGGGCATCTAATGGGCTGGGTGTGGGATTGAACTATCGGCATTCTGCGCATGCGCGGTGGCCGAAGGGTATGAAAATAGCCTTTTTGGAGCTAGGGGAGCCCCTAATGGACCGATGGGGTCGAGTGAGGTATCAAAGTGAAGCATTCGTGAAGGGGCATCTGATGGACTGGGTGTGGGGTTTGATAAGAGCCGGCCTTCTGCGCATGCGCGGTGGCCGGGCAGAAAAATAGCCTTTTTGGAGCTAGGGGAGCCCCTAGTGGACCGATGGGGTCGAGTGAGGTATCCATGTGAAGCGTTCATGAAGGGGCATCTAATGGACTGCGTGTGGGGTTGACATATCGGCCTTCTGCGCATGCGCGGTGGCTGAAGGGTATGAAAATAGCCTTTTTGGAGCTAGGGGAGCCCCTAGTGGACCGATGGGGTCGAGTGAGGTATCCATGTGAAGCATTCATGAAAGGGCATCTAATGGACTGGGTGTGGGGTTGACATATCGGTATTCTGCGCATGCGCGGTGGCCGAAGGGTATGAAAATAGCCTTTGGAGCTAGGGCAGCCCCTAGCTATCCAATGGGGTCGAGTGAGGTATCAATGTGAAGCATTCATGAAGAGGCATCTAATGGACTGGGTGTGGGGTTGACATATCGGCCTTCTGCGCATGCGCGGTGGCCGAAGGGTATGAAAATAGCCTTTTTGGAGCTAGGGGAGCCCCTAGTGGACCGATGGGGTCGAGTGAGGTATCAATGTGAAGCATTCATGAAGGGGCATCTAATTGGCTGGGTGTGGGGTTGAAATAGCGGCCTTCTGCGCATGCGCGGTGGCCGAAGGGTATGAAAATAGCCTTTTTGGAGCTAGGGGAGCCCCTAATGATCCAATGGGGTCGAGTGAGGTATCAATGTGAAGCATTCATGAAGAGGCATCTAATGGACTGGGTGTGGGGTTGACATATTGGCATTCTGCGCATGCGCGGTGGCCCAAGGGTATGGAAATAGACGTGTTGGGAGCTAGGGGAGCCACTAATGGGCCGATGGAGTTCTATGAGGTATCCATGTGAAGCCTAGGTGAAGGGGTATTTGCTGGCTGGATGGGTGCATGTAAAATTTTTCCTGAAAAAAAAAAAAATACGGAACACGGACAAAAACCTGGGAAAATGGCTATATGGGGTATGAGGGGTATATAGGTCGCCGGGCTTAACGGGGCTTGTCTATCAATAGAGTTATCTCCCCCTAGTTCCAGGTTGGGTGTATGTAAAAATTTTCCTGAAAAAATACGGAATACGGACTTTATCCTAAATTACGGGAAAATGCCTATATGGGTATGGGAGGTATAGGACCATCCTGGGAAACGTACTTCTATGCATTTGCGGTAGGGTTGTGGGGTCTCGTTTTACTCGTCTCGTCATTTAGAACATGATAGGAAGTGTCCCCGTGCGAATCGGTGAAATTTTTGAAAAAAGTCACCGAACCCCATATAGTCCCATACTGAGGGTATAGGATCAATGTTTGTCCCCCTGGGAAACGTACTTCTATACATTTGCGGTAGGATTGTGGGGTCTCGTTTTACTCGTCTCGTCATTTAGAACATGATAGGAAGTGTCCCCGTGCGAATCGGTGAAATTTTTGAAAAAAGTCACCGAGCCCCATATAGTCCCATACTGAGGGTATAGGATCAATGTTTGTCCCCCTGGGAAACGTACTTCTATACATTTGCGGTAGGGTTGTGGGGTCTCGTTTTACTCGTCTCGTCATTTAGAACACGATAGGAAGTGTTGCGGAGCGAATCGGTGAAATTTTTGAAAAAAGTCACCAAGGCCTGGGTAGGCCCATAGGCCTATACTGCATGGCTATGGGTGTATAGGGCCATACGGGGTGGACATGTTGGAGTCTAGGTGAGTCCCTAATGGTCCAATGGGGTCGAGTGAGGTCTTATTTTCAAGCTCTCGTGGAGGAGCACTTGACTACACTAATGGTTCGTCCGTGTTCAATAGTCTGCGCATGCGCAGTCTGGTCGTAGTATAGAAAACAGGCATTTTGGGTGCTATGTAGGGGTGTGTTTGGTTTAGAGATGAGCTAATCGCGGTTCGAATGGGTCGTGTGAGGTGTCAAAGTGAAGCTTGTGTGGGGTAGAGTCAGAATGGTGTGTTTTTGAATGTATGTCGCGTTAATCTGCGCATGCGCAGTTGGTTGTAGTAAGTAAAGTGGCCATTTTGGGGCAGTGAAGGAAGGTATTTGGGGTCGAGATGGGCTATTCACGGTTCGAATGCGTCCTGGAAGGTGTCAACTTGTAGTTCTCGGGGTGTACATTCCGATTTGAGGGATGTTCGCGTCATCTGTGACGTCATCGGTGACGTCATCGGTACGAGTAGTAGCGAAAGTGGCCATTTTCGGGCAGTACATGAAGGTATTTGGGGTCGAGATGGGCTATTCACGGTTCGAATGCGTCCTGGAAGGTGTCATCTTGTAGTTCTCGGGGTGTACATTCCGATTTGAGGGATGTCCGCGTCATCTGTGACGTCATCGGTGACGTCATCGGTACGAGTAGTAGCGAAAGTGGACATTTTCGGGCAGTACATGAAGGTATTTGGGATCGAGATGGGCTATTCACGGTTCGAATGCGTCCTCGAAGGTGTCATCTTGTGGTTGTTGTTTTCTCGGGGTGTACATTCCGATTTGAGGGATGTTCGCGTCATCTGTGACGTCATCGGTGACGTCATCGGTACGAGTAGTAGCGAAAGTGGCCATTTTCGGGCAGTACATGAAGGTATTTGGGGTCGAGATGGTGCGGTAGGAATATCATTCTGCGCATGCGCAGACGCAATGCGGAGCTCTCGTCCAATCAGAAGCGAGTATTTCAAATCCGTCACAGAGCTCTCAGCCAATCAGAAGCGAGTATTTTGACCCGGTGCATTATGGGCCATATCCAAGATGGCGGCACGTATGTTCAAGATGGTGGCACATCCGGTGTCGAAAACTGGCCATTTCGTCGGGATGTGGTCACCTAGTGTCGAAAACTGGTCCTTGTATGGGTCCTGCTAGACGTTTTGACGCCATGATATAGACCGGAGAGAGACAGAGAAAACAACAACAACAAGGATGACACATGAGGGAACAACAACAACAAGGTTTTTTTTTCATATAGTTTATTTTCCCCTCCATCATAACATACCCACGCTGGGGGAGCCGCGTTGGGTATATTTACAATTCAAGAAGATTCTTGTCCAATCAGAGACCGCCATTTGCATGTTTCATATTCGTTCCTGTCCGTTAGATGTATTCTTGTCCAATCCGAAGTCGCCATTTCAGAAAGTTCCATCTTCGGCCATGTTCGCTCTGAACCGTTTGTTCTAATCGTCATCGGGCAGGCCAGGATACCGTTGAGGCCACATATCCTCACATAGTTGTTTGTGCATTCTGAGTATCTATCAGTGCATGGGTGAATACTTTCATCCGATGGGGATGGTGGTCAGTTTAACCACGAAGAACGTAACATTGGTCACCCTCTCCACTTGCCATTTTGTGTTGGGGCGTTGTTGTTGGGCCCATTCCAAACTATCCACGCTGTCCAGTTCCTTCAGCATCGTCTCCAGTGACGCACGATGGCTAATGGTGAAAGGCTGGTCAAACACCCGGGTATTATTGCTGGGATAAAAGTAACGGAGCTGGTCTGTCTCTTTATGGCGAAGAATGTATCCAAAAGTGAGATTTAACTTGAAGGCTGTATCTTGGTCGCTGAAGATGGCTTCCACGTAGCTACGTAGACGGATGTTTTCTTCCAACCGGAAATTATATAAGTCCAATATCGGGCGATGCCGATGAAAACAGTGTCGGATCATGTACCAATGGCGTCGATACATCTCACGCACTGGATGATCTTCGGGTAAGAAATCGCTGGGAACATCCACCGCATCTTCCAGAAAAGGTTCGATGTTGTCAGGCGTATGACGCGAAACCGTAACGGTGGAGTCCGGCTGGATATCCAGGCTCTTCTGAACTGTGGGTACAGGCGGGCTCTCCGTCATCGCATCACCCGTGGCGTTCGTTTGCCCGGGCTTATCTTCACTGGGCCTGACCTTTTGCGGCTCCTCTTCAGTAGGAAGTTGTCGCCCAAATCGTAGAGACGGGACATGAATCAAACGTTGGTGCCGTCTTAACTGACTGGGTCGTTTGAAGAGTTGACCACATTCATTACATTGTTCCGTCGCACCCTCGTGGAGTGAGCGTTCGTGGCGCAGTAAAGCATCTTCCCGATTAAATGACCGTGCGCAGGTTATACAAGTATACCGTGCACCGTTGTGGATGGAGGCCTCGTGGCGTCGTTATTTTTCTGGGCGAGTAAATGACTTCTGGCAATTTGCGCAAGTGAACATCTTGGTGGTTGACAGAGTGTCTGATGAAACGGCAAGGCCGCTTCCCTTTTATTGCACGCTAGCTGTTGGTCTATTTTTAGCACACTCAGTTCAACTACCTACCGGATGTAGGCTGTTTCTAATCGTCATCGGGCAGGCCAGGATACCGTTGAGGAAACATATCCTCAGATAGTTGTTTGCGCATTCTGAGTATCTTTCAGTGCATGGGTGAATACTTTCAGCCGATGGGGGTGGTGGGTCAGTTTAACCACGAAGAACGTAACATTGGTGACCCTCTCCACTATCCATTTGGTGTTGGGACGCTGTTCATAGGCCCATTCCAAGGGATCCACAGTGTCCAGTTGGGCCAGCATCGTCTCTAGCGACGCCCGATTGGTGATTGTGAAAGGATGGTCGTACACTGGGTTGATGGCACTGGAATAGAAATAGCACAATTCACGCGTCATCTTATGGCATAAGATGTACCCAAATGCTACATTTAATGTGAAGGACGTAGGTTGGTCATTGAAGATGGCTTCCACGTAGCTGCGTAGACGGGCGAGGTCGGTCAGTCGGAAATTGTACAAGTCCAATATAGGGCGATGACGGTGGAAGCAGTGTCGGATCATGGACCAATGGCGTCGATATATCTCACTCACTGGATGATCTTCGGGTAAGAGATCGCTGGGAACATCCACCGCATCTTCCAGAAAATGTTCGTTGTTGTCAGGCGTATGACTGAAAACAGTAATGCTAGGAAGCGGCTGGATATCTAGGCTCTTCTGAGCTGTGGGTATAGGCGGGCTCTCCGTGATCGCATCACCAGTGGCATTCTTCTCCCCGGGTTCATCTTCAGTGGATCTGTCCCTCCTGGGTGCCTCTTTAGTGGAAAGTTGGCCCTCATGCCATGGTGACGGACCATGAATCAAACGCTCATGCCGTTTTAACTGACTGGGTCGTCTGAAGAATTGACCACATTCTTCGCATGGACGCTTAGGTGGCCCATGAATTGAACGTTCATGGCGCTGTAAATGATCTGGGCGCTGAAACGACAGTGTAGGCCTACATATCGTACAGCTATACCGGGCGGTTCCATCGTGCTTGGTAGCCTCATGGCGGCGCAAGTCGTGCCGGCGAGTGAACGATTTCGAGCACGTAGTACAAGTGAACATCTTGGCGGTTGACAGAGTGTCTGATGAAACGGTCAGGCCGTTTCCTTTTTATAGCAAGCTAGCTGTTGATCTATTTTTAGCACCATCAGTTCAACTTGGACGTCAGCGACAAGAACCCGGATGTAGGCGCGGACGTCATTGAAAAAAATGCTGTGGCGTCATTGGTGACGTCATCAGTACGAGTAGTAGCGAAAGTGGGCATTTTTAGCAGTGAAGGAGTATACACTATGTACAATAGAATACAGGTGGTATGTACAATAATAGTAGTGGTATGTATAATAGTAGTGGTATGTATAAGGTACAAAAAAAATTCTGTCAGGAGTAGGATTCGAACCTACGCCAGCTCTTCGCCGACCAGCACTTAATACCGGCGCCTTAGACCACTCGGCCATCCTGACTGTTTACAGTCATCGCGGTGGAAACCTTTACGCCGCGCGCGCCGGGGTCAAAGGTCAGTTCCGATCACGTGAACGGAAGCGGGAGTGACCACCGGAGCTCCATGAGCTCCGGAGCTCCAAGAGCCCCGAAGCGTCGAGTTCCAAGAGCATCCGAAATGCGGACGTACATCCAGCAACGAGACGCCTTTACTTTCGTTTACCCGAAACGATGGTGTGAGCACTACTTACTTGGACTTGTGGAAAAATGTCGAACACACTATATAACTGTTGATACACGAGTTAAAAACTGTAAACAGTCACGATGGCCGAGTGGTCTAAGGCGCCGGTATTAAGTGCTGGTCGGCGAAGAGCTGGCGTAGGTTCGAATCCTACTCCTGACAGAATTTTTGTTGTACCTTATACATACCACTACTATTCTATTTGTACATACCACCTGTATTCTATTTGTACATAGTGTATACTCCTTCACTGTTAAAAAATGCCCACTTTCGCTACTACTCGTACTGATGACGTCACCAATGACGTCACAGATGCTGTGGCTATCCCTAAAATTGGGGTCTACACCCCGAGAGCTACAACATGACACCTCCCATGACGCATTCGGACCAAGGATGGTCCATCTCTACACCAAATACCATCCTTCACTGCCCTGTGACCTCGCAGAGGTCATATGCAAATGTCACTTCCGAGCTCTGAGCTCCACAGGCTTTGAGGTGCCCAAAGAGACACGGAGGTTACCGAAGATGTCACGGCTCGGCTCTCGACTTGGGGATAATTGAACTGAGTGTGCTAAAAATAGATCTCCAGCTAGCGTGCTATGAAAGGGAAGCGGCCTGGCCGTTTCATCAGAGACTCTGTCAACCACCAAGATGTTCACTTGCACAACTTGCCAGAAGAAGTTTACTCGTCTAGATAGTTTACGACGCCATGAGACCTCCACCCACAACGATGGACTGTATACTTGTATAACCTGCGCACGGTCATTTAACCGGGAAGATGCTTTACTGCGCCACGAACGTTCATTCCACGAGGACGCGACGGAACAATGTAAGGATTGTGGTCAACTCTTCAAACGACGCAGTCAGTTAAAACGGAATCAGCGTTTGATCCATGGTCCGTCACCACGGTTTTGGCGACAACTTCCTACTGAAGAGGAGCCGCGGAAGGTCAGACCCACTGAAGATAAGCCCGGGAAGACGAACGCCACTGGTGATGCGATGACGGAGAGCCCGCCTATACCTACAGTTGGGAAGAGCCTGGATTTCCGGCCGGACCCCACCGTTACGGTTTCGAGTCATACGTCATACATCGAACATTTTCTGGACGAGCCCATAAATGTTCCTAGCGATCTCTTACCCGAAGATCATCCAGAGAGTGACATCTCTCGGCGCCATTGGTCCATGACACGGCACTGTTTCCACCGTCATCGTCCTATTCAAGATATCTACAATTTCCCACTGACCAACCTCACCCGTCTACGCAGCTACGTGGAAACCATCTTCAATGACCAACCAACGGCCTTCACATTAAATGTAGCATTTGGGTACATCTTATGCCATAAGATGACGGGTGGATTGCGCTATTTCTATTCCAGTGCCTTCAACCTAGTGTACGACCAACCGTTTGCCATCATTAACCGGAGGTCACTAGAGATGATGCTGGACCAAGTGGAACAAGTGGATGCCTTGAGATGGGCCCAACAACAACGACCCAGCACACAATGGGTGGTAAAGAGGGTGACCAATGTTACGTTTTTCGTGACCAAGACGACAAATCAACCCATCGGGTGAATGCGTCACCCTTGCACAGATGAATACCACAACATGCCGTACATACTCTCTATGTCTACATGCTGATCGTTGACTTGAGCTCAGTAAACACTTGTGCCTGATGTGAAGATGGGTTGAATAATAAAACACGGTGTTTGATATTTCGAATGCGAACATACTAAACATACCCAGGGCGGCTCCCCCAGCCTGGGTATGATGTAACATTGGGGATAATAAACTGTATGAACATTGCTGAACTTGTTGTTATTCACATCACCCCATTGACTTGATAGGCAGATCCCAATAAGCCCGGGGACCGATATTAGCCCTTTTGGCTAGAGGTGATAGGGGTTTCCCACTAGTTTAGAACTGATTGTGCTAAAAATAGATCAATAGCTAGCTTGCTATAAAAAGGAAACGGCCTGGCCGTTTCATCAGACACTCTGTCAACCACCAAGATGTTCACTTGTACTACGTGCTCGAAATCATTCACTCGCCGGCACGACTTGCGCCGCCATGAGGCTACCAAGCACGATGGAACCGCCCGGTATAGCTGTACGATATGTAGGCCTACACTGTCGTTTCAGCGCCCAGATCATTTACAGCGCCATGAACGTTCAATTCATGGGCCATCCAAGCGTCCATGCGAAGAATGTGGTCAACTCTTCAAACGACCCAGTCAGTTAAAACGGCATGAGCGTTTGATTCATGGTGCATCACCACGGCATGAGGGACAACTTTCCACTAAAGAGGTACCCAGGAGGGACAGATCCACTGAAGATGAACCCGGGGAGGAGAATGCCACTGGTGATGCGATCACGGAGAGCCCGCCTATACCCACAGCTCAGAAGAGCCTAGATATCCAGCCGGTCCCTAGCATCACTGTTTCCAGTCATACGCCTGACAACAACGAACATTTTCTGGAAGATGCGGTGGATGTTCCCAGCGATCTCTTACCCGAAGATCATCCAGTGAGTGAGATGTATCGACGCCATTGGTCCATGATCCGACACTGCTTCCACCGTCATCGCCCTATATTGGACTTGTACAATTTCCGACTGACCGACCTCGCCCGTCTACGCAGCTACGTGGAAGCCATCTTCAATGACCAATCTACGTCCTTCACATTAAATGTAGCATTTGGGTACATCTTATGCCATAAGATGACGCGTGAATTGTGCTATTTCTATTCCAGTGCCATCAACCCAGTGTACGACCATCCTTTCACAATCACCAATCGGGCGTCGCTAGAGACGATGCTGACCCAACTGGACACTGTGGATCCCTTAGAATGGGCCTATGAACAGCGTCCCAACACCAAGTGGATAGTGGAGAGGGTCACCAATGTTACGTTCTTCGTGGTTAAACTGACCCACCACCCCCATCGGATGAAAGTATTCACCCATGCGCTGATAGATACTCAGGATGCGCAAACAACTATCTGAGGATATGTTTCCTCAACGGTATCCTGGCCTGTCCGATGACGATTAGAACAAACGGTTCAGAGCGAACATGGCCGAAGATAGAACTTTCGGAAATGGCGACTTTTGATTGGACAAGAGTAGCCGAGAATACATCTAACGGACAGGAACGAATATGACAGATGCAAATGGTGGCCTCTGATTGGACAAGAATATTCTTGAATTGTAAATATACCCAACGCGGCTCCCCCAACGTGGGTATGATGTAACATTGGGGAGAATAAACTATATGAAAAAAAAAAACTTCTTGTTGTTGTTGTTCTCTCATGTGTGATCATTGTTGTTGTTGCTGTTGTTGTTCTCTGTCCGGTCTATATCATGGTGTTATGTTAGAGTGTTAAGGTGTAACGACGGGCGTCGACTGGCGTCACTGCATTTCGAAGAATTAGTGACAATTCCATGGAATATCAGAGCTTCTGTGCTATTTCACCTGGGCGTTGAAGCATTAAGAATGGCGCTGGTGGGCGTTGCTACAAGATGACACCTCACACGACGCATTCGCACCGCGGATGGTCCATCTCTACACCAAATACCATCCTTCACTGCCCCAAAATGCTCACTTTCGCTACTACTCGTACTGATGACGTCACCAATGACGTCACAGATGCTGTGGATATCCCTCAACTCGGAATGTAGACGCCGAGAACTACAAGATGACACCTTCCAGGACGCATTCGAACCGTGAATAGCCCATCTCGACCCCAAATACCTTCATGTACTGCCCGAAAATGTCCCCTTTCGCTACTACTCGTACTGATTACGTCACTGATGACGTCACAGATGACGTGAACAGCCCTTAAATCGGGATCTACACCCCGAGGGCTACAAGATGACACCTTACACGACGCATTCGGACCAAGGATGGTCCCTCTCTATCCCAAATACCTACCTGCACTGCCCCAAAATGGTCACTTTACTTACTACAACCAACTGCGCATGCGCAGATTAACGCGACATGCATTAAAAAACACACCATTCTGACTCTAACCCACACAAGCTTCACTTTGACACCTTCCACGACCTATTCGGACCCATAGCGGTCCATCTCTACCCCAAACACCTTCATGTACTGCCCCAAAATGGCCACTTTACTTACTACAACCAACTGCGCATGCGCAGATTGACGCGACTTGCATTCAAAAACACACCATTCTGACTCTACCCCACACAAGCTTCACTTTGACACCTCACACGACCCATTCGAACCGTGATTAGCCCATCTCTAACCCAAACACACCCCTACATAGCACCCAAAATGCCTGTTTTCTATACTACGGCCAGACTGCGCATGCGCAGACTATTGAACACGGACGAACCATTAGCCCAGTCGGATGCTCCTGCACGATAGCTTCAAAATAAGGCCTCACTCGACCCCAGTGGACCACCAGGGACTCACCTAGACTCCAACATGTCCACCCCGTATGGCACTATACACCCATAGCCATGCAGTATAGGCCTATGGGCCTACCCAGGCCTTGGTGACTTTTTTCAAAAATTTCACCAATTCGCTCCGCAACCCTACCCATCGTGTTCTAAATGTCGAGACGTGAAAAACGAGACCCCACAACCCTACCGCAAATGTCGAGAAGTGGGTTTCCCAGGGGTCCTATAGCCCAGTATGGGAATATATATTTATATATATATGTCTATATGGGGCTATATCGTACTTTTTCAAAAATTTCACCGATTCGCTCCGCAACACTTCCTATCGTGTTCTACATGACGAGACGAGTAAAACGAAACCCCACAACCCTACCGCAAATGTATAGAAGTACGTTTCCCAGGGGGACAAACATTGATCCTATACCCCAGTATGGGACTATATGGGGTTCGGTGACTTTTTTCAAAAATTTCACCGATTCGCACGGGGACACTTCTTATCATGTTTGTCTTGACGAGACGAGTAAAACGAGACCCCACAACCCTACCGCAAATGTGGAGAAGTAGGTTTCCCAGGATGTTCCTATACCTCCCATACCCCATATAGGCATTTTCCCGTAATTTAGAATAAAGTCCGTATTCCGTATTTTTTCAGGAAAATTTTTACATACACCCACCCTGGAACTAGGGTGAGATAACTCTATTGATAGACAAGCCCCGTTAAGCCCGGCGACCTATATACCCCCCATACCCCATATAGGCATTTTCCGGGATTTTTCGATAAAGTCCGTGTTCCGTTTTTTTTTTCAGGAAAAATTTTACATGCACCCACCCAGCCATCAAATACCCCTTCACCTAGGCTTCACTTTGATACCTCACTCGACCCCATTGGACCATTAGGGGCTCCCCTAGCTCCAACACGGCTATTTGCATACCCTTGGGCCACCGCGCATGCGCAGAATAACGCTATGTCAATCCCACACCCAGCCCATTAGATGCCCCTTCACATAAGCTTTACTTTGATACCTTACTCGACCCAATCGGACCATTTTATCTAGGGACTACTTTTTCTCCGCGGAAGGTTTTTCACCGCCAGACATGATCGCATCACCGCGGATGAATACATTTTTGACCTGAGTCACGTGATATGCAAATTTGGAACTCTCCTGTGCTGGAGGTAGCTTTTTGGTCTTTCTGCCGGAACTATACTGCACTTGACCTCTGTGACCCTCCCGTGACCTCCCGTGACCTCCATACTTCCGCCACAAAATATGCTGCGCACTCGTCAAAATGCGCGCTGTAATGCTGTTATACTACTACTCATGTCATACAGCTTTTAGTTAATGTTTATTGTTTTAACCGTATCGACAATAAAGAAATTTGCAATCTTTATCCTACCATCGGTTTGGAACAGGCGTGATCGCTGAAAATGTCCTTTCTCCTATCTTTTTCTTTAGAGACAAGTGTCCGTCCATGGTCTCAGATGTGGAGACAAGTGTCCGTCCATGGTCTCAGATGTGGAGACAAATGTCCGTCCATGGTCTCAGATGTGGAGACAAATGTCCTAGCTGGGTGGATTCGGGCACTTTTCGCCGCCGGACATTCTTAGTCGTCACCCCGGCATACAAATATACTACATGTTTTGCATACATGTACATGTATATCATTGTTTTCACTTTTTGAAAGACGTATTTCTTACTTTTCACAGGATAACAATTACTTGTTGGTCGTGTGAGTGAAATATACAAACGAAGATGAACACCAGCGAAAATATCACAGATGTCATCAACCGCACCAGAAACGAGGTGAAGAGTGGAGACATAAGCCAACTAGCTAATCCCGAACGCTCCAGAAATCTTGACGTTACTATTACTGTCGCCTTAATGCGGTCTTTTCCTCTAGCGTTCACCTGCATGGGGGTGTTGTTCAACTTCTATGTTTTGAAATCACTGATATCCGTACCGTTAACAAATTTAAAATCAAAAGTGTTCATAGGGAATCTGCTGTTTGCCGATATTATGTACTTGCTGTTTTCCTCTCTAGAAATTATAACATATATCATTTACGCCTTTGGGATAACTGGCGATTACATTCATACCTGTGTGGAATTGTCCTACAGAATTAGTATGCCTGTAAGTTACTACTTCCAGTGTTTGGCCTCTCTTGTGTTGGCTTGTGACAGACTGTACGCCATCCTCGCTCCACTGAAGTACTATACACTTGGCTATCCCAGGTGGCTGTTATTGTGTATCATTGTAATTACCTGGATTATTCCATTGTCCTTAATTGTGCCCGTATTCGTCATTCCTTTCATACAACCACTGCAACTGAAAGGCCCAGGAATTTGCTACATGCTAATAGGTGGACATAAAGCATGGACAGTTGTTGTCCGTTCTATCTGTTCTGTCACATTTTCTATCTACATTATATTGTTCATATTAGTGAAGCGTATAAGAAGAAGTAATTTAGCTGTGGCAGAAGCACGGGGCGCCAACCAGAAGATTTCCGTGTCCTTGACCATTACGTACTTCATGGTACACTGTACATCTTTGGCATTTTTTCTTCCAGGTCCGATTTACCTGGAAATTGCCAGCCTGGACAATCTCCAGCAGTCCCAATCAATTTACTCAATTGGGAGAATACTTATCTCGATTTATATGCTAAACCCCATCATTGATCCCATAATCCTGTCTCTCAGGATACCAGCTATAAGAGAACAAATACGCGGTATGCTGCATCTCAACAAAACTTCTCACAAACGATCAAGGGAGTAGAATCAACGGAGTAACCTCAGCGATGATCTAACAAAGTCAGCAGCTTCTCCTCAGCGATGATCTATCATTTGTATCACATATACTACGAGGTTTTTAATATTCCCCCAAATACACAACTTCTACTGCATGAATATTTATAATTAGATACAAGTGATGAACAGTACACATATAGTACATATTGGTCATACCGTTTTCATGTCGATCCTCGAAATATGAAACCATGGAAGATTATTTTAGATCTTCTGTATTTCGTTAGGATGTTTTGTCGGTTACCTCATCAAGAATTTTTTGTCTCTTCATGTATACGTGGTTATTTGGTTATATCTAACAGAAACGCCCCGAGATCGGAAAGTTTAGCCGTAGAAGGCTCGAAACGACGTCATTGCATATTGATGTGTATTGGGATTATTACCTCGCAAGCTGTAAATACAAGAAGAATACCCCCCCTCCAAAAAAAAAAGAGATCGGTTAACTTATTTTCTCTGACTACTGTATGTCGTGCTATATAGAACATATCGATGTGGAAATGAGGTCAAACTCATTATACGACGGATAAGGAATAGAGAAGGAGCAATGATACCATCAAATAATTCGCATCTTCTGGAGGATGTTCAACGGAATATGATCCCTTTCCGAAAATGGACTCCATATTGCTTTCATGCTGTTTTACTTCACTGGAACTACGTCATATAAAAGTTGGATTATCAATAATAGAAATGAGCTGTTTTTAGTTTATAAAATAACATTCTCACTGATAATGTGTTCTTGAATTAATGTGTTCTTCAATTCATTTGACCCAAATTAATTAGGGATACTGAGCCCTCATGCAGAAACTTTTACACACCCTCTACAATTTGTGTTCATGTTGGTTAAACTATGTCTTATAGCTATGGTAATGTATATATTTTTTGAAAGCGCATTTCCTACGGATTTCAAATAAATAAATATGTCCACTGTAAATTTGCAGTTTGTGAGGATATTCGAATTTTAAACAAATAATTTTAAAAAATGAACCTTCTTTTTTAAATGACTATTTTCAAAATACTAATCAACTTATAGTCACTTACATCATCATTTCCTGTTGGAGAAATCAGTTTTATTAATTTTGGTCTAGTTCTTATTTTGACATTTAATTGAACTCCAAAGTTCAGAACTGTGAGATGCTCAGTTTTGTAAAGAAATATTCAATTAGCTGTCAATAGAATGAAAACTAGACCAAAATTGATAAAACTGAGACACGGAATTCCTGTTTGAGTTGTTTTCTACGGGAAATGATGAAGTCAGTTATGATAAGTTGAATACTTTTTTTTTTAAATAGCATTTGAAAACAATTAAATTAAATTTTAAGTTAAATTTGTTTAAAATCCGAATATCTTCACAGCCTTCAGGTTTACAGCGAACAAATTTATATATTTGGAATCCATAAGAAATGTGCTTTCGTGAAATATATATATTACCCTAGCTATGAGGCACACTTTTAGTTTTATAAAAACAAGATCTAGAGGGTTTGTAAAAGTGTGTGCAGGAGGGCTCAGTACCCTTAATTTGGCTTCATGGTTGTGGTTTTGTGGTATATAATATGTAAATCCACTTGAGTGAATGGGCTTTTCCGGCGTACCACATTTGGCGATGGGAAAGTCTTGTTATGAATATCCGAGTGTTAAAGCTCAACCAGAACGTTTCCAAACATTGTCACTTCTGGCTAACAAACGCAGCACGAATCTTTTAAGTAAAATGTAGGGGACAATATTGCATTGAGAATAAAGCAACTCGATGAACAGCTGTATCCAATACCGAAGAGAGCCGTTAGTCCTGGAGGGAAAACCAATGCATGTAACATGAAATGATCCAATAATAAAGATGTAGAAATCCCCAAGATCAACTACAGCTGTCGTATGCGTTTGTTTTTAATTTCATCCTGTGTACTGTAGGACATGCACTAGTGAGCGTCATCGTGAGTGGTCGGTTAATTCCGTATAGATGAGGGCCGGAAAGTTGTTTCTGCAAATAGTCATGGCATGTTAGAAAGAATCGTAACTCGATGAGGCATAGAACGCCTCGGAGTTTCTTCCAATATATCCACGGCATTTCCTGGACGTCATCTCACGCCATGTTGTCCTTTCGTGAGTGAAATGTGCAAGAACTGAGGAAAAACGAGTTATATGAGAGTATGGTGTTCAATTTGTGCCAAGTTTCCGTCGCCTTTTAAAAACGCGACGTCGCCTTTTGAAACGCGACGTCGTGTTTCGAAACGCGACGTCGCGTTTTTAAAACACGACGTCGCCTTTTGGAAAACACGACGTCGCCTTTTAAAACTCGACGTCGCGTTTCTTTCCTATGTTTTTGCATTGTAAAACTCGACACACTCGACGTCGCGTTTTCAAAAGGCGACGTCGACGTCGCGTTTTCAAAAGGCGACGTCGCGTTTTCAAAAGGCGACGTCGCGTTTCAAAACGCGTCGCCTTTTGAAACGCGACGTCGCCTTTCGAAACGCGACGTCGCCTTTCGAAACGCGACGTCGCCTTTCGAAACGCGACGTCGCCTTTTGAAACACGACGTCGCCTTTTGAAACACGTCGCCTTTTGAAACACGACGTCGCGTTTTAAAACGCGACGTCGCGTTTCTTCCCTATATTTTAACATTGCCAAACAAGACGTGGGTGAAACACGACGTCGCCTTTTGAAAACGCGACGTCGAGTTCCGTTGTGTCGAGTTTTACAATGCAAAAACATAGGAAAGAAACGCGACGTCGTGTTTTAAAAACGCGACGTCGCGTTTCGAAACCCGACGTCGCGTTTCAAAAGGCGACGTCGCGTTTCAACAGGCGACGTCGCGTTTTGAAAAGGCGACGGAAACTTGGCACAAATAGAACACCATATGAGAGCGACGGTAATACGTTGGCTGCTACACTAATGTAGGTCAATATACGGATTTCATGTTCATCGCAGGAGACACATCATCTAGTACTACATGTACTAAACTAATTCACTCGGTAGTGCAATACAAAAGAGTGACACGGGGCTCATGCCTATCTCGACTAGGGGCATGCTGTATTATGTTAACATGTGATGATTTGAATCAACGTCACAACCAATTAAGAGAAAAAATTGGTTGGACAAATTTATTTTACCTATCGGTTAAGCGCCTTCACTTCGAGCGTTTCAGGTTTGATAATAAATAAGTTGAAAAAATAAGCATGAAACTTGGATAAGGGGAATGGCGTCTGCGCTACGCTTAGTGGCATGTTTGTGATTCTGCGCATTGGTGAGATATGTAACCCGGGGCTAAGGGCCTTTTACCCACCTTTGGTGGGGAGGGGGGTGATCGGGATATTTAGCATTTTGGCTGAACTTTCATGTCGGTGGTAAATTTCAGTCCCAAAGTAAAGAATAAAGCTTTACCAATCAACAATGTTTCTCAGAGTATACAACACAAACATAACCCAAAATTGGTTACTTCTTCTGCTAGATGTACGTGCACGTGTAGCCTGAAGCATGAGAAATACCACCATCGTCGTCAGATCTACGAAGCAGATTTTCAGTGAAATATCCTGCAGAATACAATGCAAAATATATACAAATATTCCTAAGCTCGTCAGTGAGGTCTGGCCAGCAGCACAGGAAATGTTATGTAATCTTTTATTCATGCTAGTTCCTGACAGCTCAAGTTCGTTAAAGCACGCTATATTTTAACAAATATCAATCCGTAGAGTCAACTCCTGTAGACTGGACATCTTTAGACTGGACTGATTATTTCCCAATTAAAGGGAGAGAACTCCCAAATAACCGATACCAACCATCTCCAGATGTCAATGTCCACATATGCACAGCCGACTTTGTGCTATTTTGGTACGTTCTGTTGGTTTCCCCGACAGTACCGTTCAATAGACCAGTCATGCAGAATTATTCGTTTATTCGTTATTCGTTTCGGTTCAAATCTAAAGGCAGTAGTATTTGTTGCTTAGCTTGGTAAATTATTCATGCACCAATTGCTGGAATCCTTCCCATTTAGCCACCCCCAAATTAAGTTTAAATTGTGTGATTGTCCATTTGACAATACGGATGGGTTCAACACATATAAGTGCATTTCATTTCACACATATTGTACAGGATCCAGATAGGGAGTTTACTTCATTGTGGTTTGCCATCACCCAATGTTAAAGGGTACCGTTCATTATCATGGCTCAGTCATGCTATTGGCTCAGGTGAGGAGTCAATTATCTGACCTCCTGTCGTCCTTTTTATTTCTATCAAGGGTGTGCTCCTTATTTCTCGAGCAGTTTTGCTTTTGACGATTTTCTGCCAGTACCTGAATAGTTATGCAATGCATGTTGGACGATTTCAGCGACAGAAATTTCTAGCACAGAGGTGTTGGTTTCCAGTTTTGACCAGTTCCTGTTAAATGTATTATCTTTATCACTTTTCTTGTGACATGAACTAACATGTAAAGCGATCAATAAGAAACAAAATAATCCACTATTTTTGTTTGTGCTTTTCAGACAAAAAAAAACCATGGACACACAAGAGGCCAAACCATGGTAATTTGGTATGTCGGATATATTTGGACTGGTTATGTCGGATATAGTTGGACTGGTTTAATAAACTGTGTCCATTTTAATAGATAGTAGCGAGGAATCAATAACATTTGTTATATAGTGGTTCAATTTCTGCATTCAATTTCACTGGAAGGCATTGAACTTGCAGACATTCCATTTAGGATGTTCACTGTGATGTTAGCAAGACCCAGATGAGTCTGTCTTTTCGGCACCCTATATTGAAGTTTGACACCCTAAATTTTGCAAGTTCAACATCATGGGACCGATAGGATATAGACTCCCTATTATCAGTGAGATTAAAACAAGCGCTGAATGAGCGCAAAGACCTCCGTCGAGGCAACAGGGTCAGTAGGGGAATAGTACATCACTGAATAACATAGGGCCGGATGCCAAGCTCAATTTTGCATTTGTTGACGTGAACATCACCAATGGTAATTAACTGAGATTGAGGGTTCCCCACTAGCATGTCCAGCTAGGGATGTGGAAGTCACATTCCCCGCAAATAATATTTCTTTGATTTCACGTGCTTGAAATATTGGGGTATGGAATAGAGTATATTGATGGAAAATCTGGAATACTGCTTGAGACATTAGGCCCCTTCCCACCCACACCTCCCCATGAGAGGACACCCCCACCCAAATCAACACGTTAGCGGCAGAAATGAGACCCTGTGTGCCTAGTTTTATCAACTTGCTTGTGATTTTATGGTATAGGCCCTACACATCAACACTTCATATTTTGTATGTGTACAGTATAGCATCCTCATTGACAGAATCCTCTACAAAACATATCTGATTTTACCGACACTTCGTTCTGATCTGTCTCAGCATCATGTGCTGATTCATTGAGCTCGGAATAATTTTGTATACTGGTGTTACAGGTCACCTTCACCATAATGTATCAATTACCATGGACATGTAATCACATTCATATTGAATGGTGATGGCTGATGAGAATATTGCCCATATGGAACAAATGACTGGATTCCAGCGAATAAAAAGTTCATGTTAATCATAAACAACATACAATTAATAATACTATCAAATAATTATGTATATTCCTTGTTGACATCAATATAATACAGACAATATTATGACTGAATCAGGGTAACAGATATCCAAGGGTATATATGTCTACACTAAACTGAAGGAGATGCATGATGCGTATTATATTATGTTGTAAAACTTCACTTGCTAATCTCGATTATGTTGCTTATTGTGAAAATAAATGAAGTGATGAAAATAAATTTAGTATGATTGCCCAGTACCCTCAAATTAGAAATATCTTCAGCAGCTAAAGTTAAGCCAATCATAACAATATATAACACCTTGGTACTCAGGAAATGAAGTCTTTGTTTCTAGAAGCTAAATCATTTCTGACACATTCAAGTCCTCACCTAGTCAAGGGACATAATTTTGTAAATAAAAAAAAAAACAAAAAAAAAAACAAGTATAGATCCACACTGGCGCAGACCAGAAAGTTTTATGACCTTTGATGATATTTGTGGAGCATGCTGCAGGACTTCAACTTTCATGAATCTGATATTATCCACACCATCCCATTCTACATGATATTTTTTCCATAGTTCCGATAAACTAGATCCCTTCATTTATGTGGTCTAGATCCAGGAGCTAGTGGGGGCTGCAGGTTTTGTAAAAGTTAGATCCAATTATTCTGAGAGAAGGAATGAAGTCCGGCATGGTTGTTTTAAGTTAAAACTGGGCATCCTTGAAAATGTCTGACCGATTGACACATGTATCACTCTGCCGGTCATCATTACATGCGTAATGTTTATTTCCTGAGGAATCAGCTGATATCCAATGTGGGGGGGGGGGAGGGGGTCAAGATACATCAAGATACAGTTACGGGCAGCGGCACTTGTCTGCAGAAGTTTTTCAATGCTCTCCAGGTAAATGCCATGACTGGAATATGAAATTAATTCTCAAGTAAACATGCCAAATATGACATTGTACATGTATAAGCTTATACATGTGACATGTTGCTGTGAATCACACGTTTTTTTGGCTTGTGAACTACATGATACTGTTATGGGCAGCAGCACATGTTTGCAGAAGTTTACTGATGGTTTTCCAGTCCGAAACAGGCAGGGAAATATGAATTTGACCCAAAAATCAACCGGACTATTACACAAAAATACTACAATATAGCACATGTTGTTTGTGTTGAAGTTTCGCACAATTTGGATTTCACGGACTACGTGGCAGGTTTATCATGTACGACACATGTTGGCGGAACTTTATTGATTGTTTTCCAGTCCGAAACAGGCAGGAAAATATGAATTCGCAGAAAAAAAGCAAACCTGCATTTTACATGATAAAGACATAAATTTGGTACATGTACTGCGCGTTGATAAATCGCACAATTTTGATTTGGCCGACTACGTGAAAGTCTTATGGGCTACGGGACATGTTGTCAGAAGTTTTCCAATGCATTTCCAGTCCCAAGCAAGGGAGGTAATATGAATTTGACCCAAAAATCAACATGACTATTACACAAAAATGCTACAATATTGTACATGTTGTTTGCGTTGAATTTTCGCACAATTTGGATTTCAAGGACTACGTGACAGGTTTATCATCTACGCCACATGTTATCAAAACTTTGCTAATGATTTATTAATCTGAAACAGGCAGGGAAATATGAATTTGCAGAAAAAAGCAAACCTGCATTTTACATAATAAATGCATGAATTTGGTACATGTGCTGCGCGCTGATAAATCGCACAATTTTGATTTGGCAGACCACGTAAAAGTCTTATGGGCTACGGGACATGCTGGTGGAAGTTTTTCAATGCATTTCCAGTCTCAATCAAGCATGGAAATATAAATTTGACCCAAAAGTAAACATGAATTTTGAATAAAAACAAAGAAAAATAGCACATGTTGTTTGCGTTGAAGTTTCATACAATTTGGGTTTCACAGACTATGAGACAGGTTTGCCATCTACGTTATATATCGGTGGAAGATTCCGGATACTTTTTCCGGGCCCAAACATGCAGCAAAATAAAAAATAAACGAAAAATAAAACATGCATTTTACACAACATTACAAGTATATGGACCACGCCCCCTTTGTTCGGTTATTGATTTACCGACTAATTGGCTATAGTTCGATGGATCGAGACTGATCTGCGTTAGAACATATGTCATAGAACATGTTCGCATAGATCTGGAGTAATGAAACACTCTTGGAAACCAGAAATGGGATCAGATAATCGACTGAAATGTGTTGAATTCGACTGATGAAAGGGAAACTCGGTCCGTTATTTGTTGATAGCTCGCTTGATACTGGTTCAATTCTGACAATCTGAACTTTCCGGAGTAGCTGAAGAGATTCTCTTTTCACAAATATATAGTTTGATGACAAAAGTTTTATAATTTTTGAGATAGTGGGCAACTGAAATTTTCGTGTCGACTTCGCTGAAATTTTTTCTGGACCGACCGACATGTGGTTTTTCTTGTCCGGAAAATTATTGCGTGAACTGACTGAAATACTTTTAGGTTTCTGGAATGCTCTACTTTTTTACGAATAAAATGATATAAAATATATGCATGTACCTTCTACCGTTTTCCGTGAAAGGGTTCGCTGAAAAAAAACGATTGAAAATCACAACATTTTCAGCTGAATCGGCAGTAAAACGGATTAGTGAAGCGAGTTAAAAACTCGGATTTGGAGACGGACTTCAGAAGATTCCGAAAATCCGGAATAAGGATCATGGGTAAGTTTATTGGAAGATTGGTTATGTCGGTAGGTCATAAGTGTCGAATTAAATTTAAAAAGCATAGTTTGCACAAAAAATATCCTAGTTTTCAAATAAATGAATGTTTGTCATGTAATAACTTAATGTAAATGGAAATAGTATTTAATTTTGAATTGATCATTAATTTTATATATATTTTTATAATCGAAATGAAAAATGACCAGGAATATACATATTTTTTTCTCAGTTATTTTTTGTTCATGGTTTTGTTATTAATATAAATTTACTAATTGATAAAATGAAGTAAAAACAATTTTGACGAGCAAAAATGATTTTGGAACACTGTTCACACATTAATTGGTCCTTTGTTCCGGAAATCCTAAAGAACAACAAAGGAGTAACATAAAAGAAATAATTTCTTTGTCTACTGAATATGTCTGTCACAAAACCAATCAGTAGAATTGTCATTTGGCTGAGCACAAGACAAATGTTTCCAAACAGTACACCTTTTCCTACCATCTTTCCCGTCACAACCTACCATGTCTTCAAAAGAATTAGGCTTACCACACGAACAAAAACGACTAATAACTTTGTTCACCGACCTAATTCTAACTATCTTTCCATTCTCATTAGTCCGTGGGAAGGGTGTCATTTTCCCATCTTCTAAACACTGAAGTAAATGTTTTCTTAGAATATGTGGATTGAAAGTCAAAGTAGTCTTACCAAGGTAACCGTAAAAACAGAACTCAACTAAGTTAGCTATAGCAACAATCAACAATCCGACCCATTGTCTTGTTGCTGAACACTTGGAACTGTAACAGTAATTTTTTCGCCACTCTTCCCATGAGCTGCAGAAAGTTGAATCTCAAGGGAAGTTGTCAACAGATTCCCTGATTTCAAACTGTCTAATAAATATACCTGATTGTTCTTATCTTTCAGACAGGCTACCCAACCAGTGTGATGAATCTGACCAGCCGGCCCATCTACATAAGAGAACGGAGAACTATTAACCCATCGACCTTCATCCTTTTGAAACATCGGAGCCTTACCAGTTTCTTCTAAACCCTGAACAAACGGGAACTGCTTTTTCAAAAGCGACTGAACATCGGACATAATATCGGAACATAACCACTCATTGTTTTCAATGATTTCCTTATGTCTCACTTTCAAACCCCTAACCCAAACCTGATCGTCAACAAATTCCTCTTCCTCATCTGAAATAATATTCACGTCAAAAGTAGGAGATATAAATAGAAGTAAATAAGAATCGCTATATGTACAAGTTCGTAAGTCTCTTTTTGGTTTTTACCCCTCAGCCCATAGGGCTGTGGGGTCTTGTCGTTGCCATGTACGTACGTCTGTCCGTCCGTCAACATGTTCTTGTCCGCTGAATATCTGCAGATCTATGAAGTCAGGCCTGACCAAACTTTGATGAGAGCTTCCTGAATGTTGACTGATGAAATGATTAGATTTTCAGATGGCTATGATGATTTCATGATTTTTAATTTTTTATTATTATTTATTGATGGCTCAGCTTTTGCACTGTTATCTATGCCCATCAACATGTTCTTGTCCGCTGAATATCTGCAGATCTATCAAGTCGGTCCTGGCAAAACTTTGGTGAGAGCTTCCTGAATGTTGACTGATGAAATGATTAGATTTTCAGATGGCTGTGATGATTTCATGATTTTTAAAAAAAAAGTTTATTATTTATTGATGGCTTAGCTTTTGCACTTTTATCTATGCCCATCGGGAACCCTTGGTTGCATGTTTCAGTATGAATTTTGAAGGTTCCCTGAGACAAGAAAGCCTGGTCCATTCAAGATTCTCATTGAATGAAGGACAACATTTTTCTTTAATTTTGCTATTAAATCATTCTATTCTACATCATATGATTTATCCTAAAACTTTTGCATGAACCATATTTGTGTCCACACATTTAACTGGTACAACATAATGCTTCAATTTTTGTCACCAAACATGTTACTGTACCTTGGAAATTATTTAAAACAAGTGATTAGGAGAGCCCATTTTTAGCCTGACTCTGGGCAATTTTGGAACAGTTTGCATACCTGGAGCTTATGCCCCCCCCCCAAATAATGATAAGGGTGGGCCTGTGTCAATCAGTGTGTTTACTTGTTATCACACTTGTGCAATGCATAAATTGCCACTAACAGAGCTACACTTTCTTGCATGCTGTAATCCCAGCACACCACTCACGTGAAACCGAAGTCTGTTATATACGGTATCCAGGGATTTTTTGCAGGTTCTGATCCCAAACTCCCAGTTCCCTTTCATAATTCATTATTGAGGGTCCAATTTTTTTAAGTGAAGTTTGGCGCAAAGAGCATATGATCAATCACAAAACAGAGGTTTATTAACATGAAATTCAATACCCAGCTGTGCAATCGGATCGATATTGATGCTCCCAGAAGCTTTTTCTAGGAGTATTTCCTTCAGAAATCCTTTCAAATTGAACAACAACAACACTTTCGTTTTTTGTTTCATTTGAGTTTTGGGCACCCATATGTTTTCTGAAACTAAATTGGCTCTAGATGCCCCTCTGTACACACAACGCCGTCCAGAGAAAAACTGGGAGAACCATAGGCGGGTTCTTCCAGAAATCTGTGCCTGTAACTGTTGCTTGGAGTGGGTATTGGGGTACAGGATGGCAGGTCTACATCCTATATAGGTGAAGTCAAAGGATCATATTTGCATTAGACAGTCGTTACATCGGTGGAATCTCAGGTGTGGCACATCTGATCTGTGTTGTCTTCAGTGAGTATGGTTTCAATTGTCCGTGGTTGTGGTAGGCATTGTTCGATTTGGTTTGAATGTAGAAGCTGTTCTTGTTTCCGTTGATTGTCCGTGGGCAAGGTGTGGGTTTTGGTGATTCCACTGAAATGGCTAGGTCAGGGTGGTTTCTGGGGTGTTGTCACTCACGGTGCTGTTTTATAATATTTGTCGCCATCGGTGTTCTGTTTCATGGCTGGTCTTACTCGTCTGTGGTCTTCAGCGTGCTGTGCCTGTATTACAAAGAATAGAAGAGTTTGTAGTTTCTTGTTTTCCGGTGTTATTTTGTGCCACCGATAGGCACTATCGTGATCTAAGTCACACATGGTCAATAGCAATAGTTAATTAGGTACTAAATAAAAACATTTATTTAAATTTGGTCTTTGGTTTCTTGGTGTAACCATATAGTATTAAATGGTAGAGTAATAGTCAGTCGATTTGATGTAAGCTAGTAAGGTGGAGTATACCTTGTTTATGAGAGGTGGTTTAGGATTTAATATAGAAGCCAACGACAGAGGGACATTTAAGTTTTTGAGCTCGTTTTCCAGTATGCGGCGATAGGGGTCATGTTTTGGGCATTTGAGTATAAAATGTTCTATCGTTTCTTCTTCGTTGTTGCATGAGGTGCATAGTGGTGATGTGTTTTTTATTAGCTTAGATAGGTGTGATTTTAGTCCTGTTTTGCCTAGTCTTAATCTTGTGATGATGCGGTCGTCACGTTTACTGTCTAGCTGGAATCCACAACTCCGTCTTTTCCCCTTATCTAGAATACTATGTAGCCATCTACCTCGGTATTCTTCGTTCCATTCCTTTTCCCATTTACTATCTATTCTGGTTTTTATGATAGAATTCAGCTCTTTGGTTCCTAGTCCTATATGCACGTCAGGTGCAGTTTTGGTGAGGCTGTCTTTGGCTGTCCTATCGGCGGCTTCATTTCCCCTAACGTCCACGTGGGCGGGAATCCAAGCTAAAATGGCGTCAATGTCATTGTCTCGTATTTGTGTACATAAAATTTCTAGTTCGTGTATGAGGTCAGGTCTGCTGTCGGATTTGGAGTTCTCTATAGATACCAGTCCGCTTAAGGAATCGCTAAGAATAACGGTGGAAACCGGTCGGTTCTGAAGAACCCATTCGAGGGCCTTGATTATGGCGACTAATTCAGTGGTGTATACAGACATATTGTCTGGTAGTTTGAAACCTTCGTGAATGTCAAGTTCTGGGATAACGAATGCAGATCCTGTATTGTGATTTGTGTTTTTGGAGCCGTCTGTATATATTTTCAAGCGATTTTTCCAATGTGTGTCAATATATTCGAGGGCAATGACCCTTATATGCTCTGGGTTGTCCTGTTTGGTGATGTAGCTATGTATATTCGTGTCCACGTGTGGTGTGATTAGTTGCCATGGTGGTCTATTGACCTTATCAGAGTCAGAGATACAAGAGATAGGACTGTCGTGTTCTTGGAATAATCGTTCTATTGTGTAACCGAGTGGTGCGGAGTCTTTTTCCCATTTCGTTTTTAGGTATTCGTATTCGGTTTTGGGGCCAAAAATTTTGTGGCATGGGCGATTTTCGCCCTTGGCTATTGTTTTCCCTGCATATTTCAATGACAGCTCTTCTCGTCTTAAATGTAAGGGTTTTTCATTAGTTTCTATTTGTAGACTACATAGAGGAGTTCCTTTGAACGCCCCGGTGGCTATTTTTAAGGCCGAATACTGAATGCTGTCTATTCTTTTTAACTGGGTCTTTCATGCTGATTGATATGCGATTGAACCATAGTCTATTTTGGATCTGATGAGTGTGTGATACTCTACCGCTATGTTTATTGGCACCCCAGTTGGTACCCGATACGCACCTCATAAGGTTCAGGTCTTTGTTACACCGAATAATTAATTGGTGAATGTGGTCTGTCCAAGTGAGTTTTCGGTCGAAGATCATACCTAGGTATTTGACACTATTCTTAAACTCGATTTTGTGGCCTCCTAGTGATAGCGTGATGTCTGTGTTTTGTTTATTTGAGAATAGCACACCGGTAGTTTTGGCAGCTTTGAACCCCCATTTGTCGGCCCAGTCGCTAACTGTATTTAGTACCTTTTGCATTATACTTGTTAATTTTTTTATCGAGCCAGCAGATTTTCACATGGCAGCATCGTCAGCAAAAAGTGATTGTTCAATTTCAGGATGTTTTGTGTCAATTTCGTTGGCCAGGCCATTAATCAGGATGTCAAAAAGGGTGGGGCTTATAACGCTGCCTTGTGGGGTGCCGTTATCTAGCTGGTGGCCCATGGATATGGTGTTACCAATACGAACTTTGAAGTTTCGGTCATGAAGAAAAATTGTTATCCAGCGTTGTATCCTGCCCTTAATTCCTAGGTTGTTTAATTGGGTGATAATCCCGTCCTGCCATACAAGGTCAAATGCCTTTTCTATATCCAAGAAAATGCCTAATGTATATTGGTGTTTGGCATTACCCTTTTTGATTGAGTGTTGGAGTCTGGCTATGTGGTCTAAAGTACTTCTTTTTTTTCGAAAGCCGCTTTGTGTTTTGTTTAACAGGTTGTTGCTTTCCAGGTGATATTCAAGTCTATATTTGACCATGGTTTCCATAATTTTGCGTAAATTTGACGTGAGTGAGATCGGCCTATATGACTTACTGTCTGATGGGTCTTTACCAGGTTTTGGTATTGGGGTAATAATAGATGATTTCCATTTGTTTGGGAGTTGTTTGGTCTTCCAGCTCACATTAATTAGTTTTAGAATTAGTTCCTGAGTGTTGTTTGGTAGATGCTTTAGGATTGTATACCCTAGTCTGTCTTCGCCGGGTGAACTTTCCTTTTTAGAGTGTAAAGCTTTTCTGTAAGGTAGTTTTCTATATAATCATTTGTGTCATTTTCCAGGATCATTTCTTGTTTAATTTTTCTGAATTCTGGTTTCAGGTTGCTATCGCTACTGTTTGATGCGAATGATTCAGCAAGATATTCTGCCTTTTCGAGATTAGTTCTCTTTGTTTTGTTTAGTACAGGTATTGTGTTAGTTGCTTTCCCTTGAATGCTTTTTATTTTATTCCATACTTTCTTTGAGTTAGTCTTCGTATCTATAGTGTTGCAAAAGTCTTCTCAGCTCAGCATCTTGATTTGGCTTCTTTGACGCTTTTTTCTGCTATTCTTTTCAGTTCTTTATATCTTTCATGATCACTTTGGAGCCGACTTTTTTTGAATTTTCTTAGTGCTTTTTCTTTCCTGCGATGTTTCCAGACTCTTGGTTCCACCAAGGCACTGGATTTTTGTTGGGCCGCTTATTCGTAACTGGAATATGTCTTTGTGCTATGTTTAGAAGTTTGCTGGTTATATTTTCATTGAAAGTCTCTATATCATTACTAAGTATATCGTCATGAATTAGACTTTGGCAATCGTTTTGGAAGCTTTCCCAGTCTGCCTTGGAGTATTGGAAGCGTGGGAGAGGGTCTGTCTTTTCAAAATTTGGTTTCATGCTAAATTTAGTTAGGATTGGAAAGTGGTCGCTGTCTAGTGTATCTGGTAAAACTGCCCATTCTGATTTAACTGCTAGTTCGGGAGAGACTATTGTTAGGTCAATTGCAGTGAGTTTTCCGGTTCGCATGTCTATTCTCGTCCCTTCTCCTGAGTTCAGGAATACGAGGTTATTATCATCTAACCATTGTTCTACTGATTTTCCCCTGTCATCTGACGTGGTGCAGGTTTCGTCCCAGATTGGATTATGGCTATTATAATCTCCGCAGATTATAACTGGTGAGTCATATTTTTGGGTGATTTTGTTAAGTTCTTTTTGTGATATTGTTTTTAGAGTGCCAGTGGAGTACAGGTTCACTTATTTATAGGTTTATTATTTTGGAACACCCGTATAGCTTGCCATTCGAGGTCTTCACTTTCTGGGCTCTTGTCTAATTCTAGCTGTATGAGTTCTTCCTTAACTAGTGTGAGGTTGCCTCCCTTTGGGCCGTTCAGTCTGTCTTGTCTATACGGCGTATATCCCTTAATTGCAAATTTATTTTTTCCTGGCTTAAGAAATGTTTCTGGTATACATATGATGTCATGGCTTATTTCATTTACTAAGATTTTGAGATTGTCTCCGTGTTTTGCAATGCCATTTGCATTCCATTGTAGTATTGATAATTTATTTATATTGAAGTTTATAGATTGTTTGAGTCCTTTGGGTATAAGGTTAAAGGTAGTGCATACATTTATACCGAGATATTATGGGTATTGGGTGTTCTGAGAGGTGTGGAAGTTTCCTTTTTATATTTAGGGTGCAGTCCCCAATCTATAATTTCTTCATATTTGAAATTCCAGTTAAAGAAATCTTGGCCTATTTTAGCTATGATTATGGTTTTTTCTTTTTTATTTAGCTTGGGCTAATTGGAGTCGGTAACTGAGTTTATCGCTAACGTTATGAAACCTAGAAGGTCAAGTTTAGTCATTGAAATTCTGAAGAAATTGATTTGATTGAAATTGTAGTTTAAGGGCCGCTTCCCATACGGATTTCGCGGCCCATCAACTCAATGTTTTATTTAAATTTCACGGTACAATTTGATATCTTTTGCAGCGCTAGATATTAAAATAAATAATTAAATAATGAATAACAATAACAGAGAGGAAATATACATACTAGTAGAGAAGAGTCGCTATGTACAAGTCGTTAAGTCTGTTATTGGTTTTTATACTGGAAAATATTTGTTATAATCGCGTGGATGATTCCTTTGTCTCGGTACCCCATAGTACGCACAAAGCCGTCCAGAAAAAACTGGGAGAACCAGGGCGTTTTCAGGATTCTTCGAGACGACTTCCCTAACGACGCCCTTGGGAACAGGGTGGGTCCTTCCAGAAATCTGTGCCTGTAACAATTGCTTGGAGTGTGTAGTGGGATACAGAACGGCAGGTCTACGTCCTATATTACGTGAAAGTCAAAGGATCATATTCTGTGTTGAGGTGTCAGTTCGGTAACATCTAAGTGGTAGCGTGTCCGGTGGGGTCTAGGGTCGAGTATTCTGATTCTGGGTGTTCTTGCTATGCGGCGTTGTCACTCAAGGCGCTGTAGGTATTCTTGTAATCGTCATCCGTCTCCTGTTTCAGGTCTTGTCCAACTCGTCTGTGGTCTTCGGTGTGCCTGTATCATATGAAATAGAAGGCTTGTAGTCATTCTTGTTTTCTATTGTTTTTCGATGCAATAATTTGATATATCTTCCTCCCAACAACAGGCACGCCCCGAATGTCAGTCACATAATATGAATAGCAATATATAATTACGACAGCAAATAGATAAACAAATGAATAAATAACTAAACATTTCGATAGATTCAGTACTAGGTGAATACACAAATAAACGGCACTGTATTATTCTGTATGCATTATCGTTTGATATGGCCATAAGGAATTTGTAGGACAATGAGATAGACGGCCCTCAATATCAAGGTAACTCCGCCATCACCATTTCCTATATTTTATGCCGAATACCGCTCGCTATATGCGATTTGGCCGTGCTAATGTTGTCATGAATTCAATTAGATTTGGCCATCGTTTGTTTTGTAGGACAGTGGAACAGACGGCCCTCAATATCAAGGTAACTCCGTTGTTGCCATGCCTATTTTATTTCTAAATGTGTCTGTGACATTTTGGCCGGATGTTATGTATGGATAGTTTATTATGGCCATAATGTTTTGTATGGCTATGGTGCACACGGCCCTCAATATCACGGTATCTCCGATGCAACCATACCATTTGTTTAAGTCAGAAGAATGATTTGGCCTCTATCAAATCGTGTCATAGTACTTGGTGTACTAGTAGTTAATTATGTGGAATGGAAAAAAAAAAAAAAAAAAAATGCTGACTGCGCATGTACGGCGGTAGTATTATATACTGGAGTAATAACCAGCAGTTTTGATAAAATTTATCAAGGACTTGAATACCTGATTTCTAATGGGGGGCTTAGGGTTTAATAACGCTGGTAATGTTAAGGGAGTGTTGAATTTTTTTAATTCGTTTCTAAGTGCCACACGTTGCTGGGTGTGGATTGGGCATTCAAGTAGCACGTGTTCTATTGTTTCTTCTACATTGTTGCATGCGGTACAGAGTGGTGAGGTGTTTTTCAGAAGCATGGACAGATGTGACTTAAGTCCGGTTTTGCCTAGTCTTAATCTGGTGATTATGCGGTCATCTCGTTTATTGTCTAACTGGAGTCCCTGGGCTTGTCTTTTATCTCCATCAAGGATCTTATGTAACCACCGTCCACGTTCTTCTTCGTTCCATTCCTTTTGCCACTTGCTATCTATTTTGCGTCTAATGATAGTGTTGAGTTCTTTATATCCTAATCCTATTGGCACATCGTGTGTAGTTTTAGCAAGACTGTCTTTGGCAGTTTTGTCGGCTGCTTCGTTACCTCTGATGTTGACATGCGCGGGGACCCATGCTAAGATGGCGTCTATACCCTCGTTGTGTATTTGTGTACATATACATTCTATTTTGTGTATGAGATCAGGTCTACTGTCAGATATAGAATTTTTGATTGATGTGAGTCCACTAAAGGAGTCACTGAGTATCACCGCACGGATTGGTTTGTGCTCGATGATCCATTCGAGAGCCTTAATTATAGCAATCGAAGAAAGAAATTTGATTGATTGAAATTGTAGTTTAAGGGCCGCTTCCCATTCGGATTTCGCGGCCCATCAACTCAATGTTTTATTTGAATTTCGCGGTACATTACTTTGTTTATTGAATTTCTTTTCCAGTGCTAAATATATAAATAAATAAATAAATAAATAATAAATAACAACGAGAAATTAGTAGGAGATATAAATAGAAGTAAATAAGAATCGCTATATGTACAAGTTCGTAAGTCTCTTTTTGGTTTTTGGTTAAGTTATACTGGTAAATATGAGTTCACTGTAATCGCGTGTATGATTCCTTTGTCTTGGTACCCATTTGAACGCACAAAGCCGTCCAGAAAAAACTGGGAGAACCATGGGCGTTTTCAGGATTTTTCGGATCGACTTCACTAACGACGCCCTTGGGAACAGGGTGGGTTCTTCCAGAAATCTGTGCCTGTAACAATTGCTTGGAGTGTGTATTTGGGCACAGGACGGCAGGTCTACGTCCTATATTGCGTGAAAGTCAAAGGATCATATTCTGTGTTAAGGCGTCAGTTCGGTGTCATCTATGGGGTAGCGTGTCGGTGTGGTTTTAGGATGTGATGTTCTGGTTCCGGAGGTTCTTGTTGTGCGGCGATGCTGGTATTCTTGTGATCGTGAAATTGAAGATATGCATAACTACTCACTATTGGAATGATTAATATAATCTGATTACCTATTCTGCTGACATAATCTTTTAACGATCGTCACTCTCGGCAAGTGTTGTAACGGATTAGCGGTTGGGGATTAATTACATGGGATTAAAACTTAATTAGCTGTTCACCAGTCTGGGCTGTGAGATGTCAAAAAGTCAGTAAGTGAACAAAACTCACAATGATAAAATTCATTTTAGTTCATATAAATTATAATAATTACTGAAAACAAAATATGTATATTCCTGGTCATTTTTCAGGTACAAGAAGGTACATGCATCAAAATATACGTATTTAAAATTAATGATCAATTAAAAAATATATTTATACCATAGAAAAATACTATTTCCATTTACATTAAGTTATTACATGACAAACATTCATTTATTTGAAAACTAGGATATTTTTTGTGCAAACTATGCTTTTTAAATTTAATTCGACACTTATGACCTACCGACATAACCAATCTTCCAATAAACTTACCGCGATCCTTATTCCGGATTTTCGGAATCTTCTGAAGTCCGTCTCCAAATCCGAGTTTTTAACTCGCTTCACTAATCCGTTTTACGGCCGATTCAGCTGAAAATGTTGTGATTTTCAATCGTTTTTTTTCAGCGAACCCTTTTACGGAAAACGGTAGAAGGTACATGCATATATTTTATATCATTTTATTCGTAAAAAAGTAGAGCATTCCGGAAACCTAAAAGTATTTCAGTCAGCTCACGCAATAATTTTCCGGACAAGAAAAACCACATGTCGGTCGGTCCAGAATTTTTTTTCCAGCGAAGTCGACACGAAAATTTCAGTTGCCCACTATCACAAAAATTAAAAAACTTTTGTCATCAAACTATATATTTTTGAAAAGAGAATCTCTTCAGCTACTCCGAATAGAATCGAACCAGTATCAAGCGAGCTATCAACAAATAACCGACCGAGTTTCCGTTTCATCAGTCGAATTCAACGCATTTCAGTCGAATACGCCGACTGACATCTTGGTTTGCGCGACCTTGATGACCTTCCCCACCGTAAATTTTATTTCGGGAAATAGAGCCTAATAACGTGTTTGCTGGTGGAAAGGGAATATTTCCTGCCTCCTAGATTTTCACAAGCTTTCGTTTGATGGGAAAAAGAGGGAGAGAAAGGGTGTAGTTTCGCCAAAGGTGGGAGAGAGACTTGATGGGAAATCTGACCTGATTTGGCAAGGTCGTTTGAGGTTCACAGGGCCGGATAGATCTAGTTTCGAAATTGAGGTGGAACCCGACTACAGAAGCAAGGCCCACTGCAATGCATTGCAATGGGGAACCCCATTATTTCAATTGTGTCCAAAGAAATGTGCCTCAAGATTTCGTCGGGAACCATGACGATCCCTCTTGGAAATACTATGAGTCGTGGGTTCCCCATATGACAATTATTTGGCGGGAGATTTCACGTTGCGCTCCTAGACCTCCGTCTGATCGACGGAGGTAAAAAACGGAATGCTATCATCCTCACCATTTCAATTTCAGGCCGACACTATGATGGATGCATAATTTGGATTCCTTTGATTGAAAACTGATTCATTCCATCTGTGATATACATGGAGTATAGATTCTGTGCAAGGCTAGGGGGATCCCTTCTGGGTTTTTAAATACCCGGTGCAGTATTCAGTGTTGAGTTTCCAGAACTTTCACTGGTAGTCTGATCATATAGTGTCTTTTTTTAAGTTTGGTCTGATGTTCGACACTAGATCTAAATCGTATATTTATTTGTCATCTGATCAGTCAGTAATTTTGACAGTTGCTCTTGTTGTCATCCACGATTATTTGAGTGGATGCCAGGCGTTTTCCTTGTTTCGGGTTCTGAAAGTTTCACTTTCACTTTCTTGGCATTCCCATAAACATGTCAGACTTTTTTGTCTGTTTTGACACATGCCTACAGTGGAAGCATTTTAGTCCGTGTTATTAGCACAAGATACTCGTTCCAAAACTTCACCTTCATCACGAATCTGTGGTCCCGTTGGTAAAGGAGTGACATCGGGTTCCCACCTAGGGGAATAATTAAAGTAAATATCGTCGTTTAGTTCGACATTTTGGGATGTTTCATTTATTAGTTTTTTTCCTTCCGTTATTGACTTCATGTTCAATTTTGTCTTGGCAAACTCTGGGCCCAAGATGGGCCCAAGATGGGCCCAAGATGATGAGTTTTGATATGAAACATTGGATTATGATAATTGTGAACCCACGAGGTTTAGATAAATTCCCCGAATAATAAAACAATTCCTTCAGTGGAGGACTTCATGTCCCTGTCATATTCAATTTATCTCTGATTATTTGTGCACGATTTTATATTCCAAATAGAATTCAGATGGAAACTTTGGTGAATTCAGCCTTGCTTGTGGCAAGTATAATCATCATTACGCTTGCATCTGATAACAATCCGCGATTCAATTCATTTATTACTGACGCTGAACTGATGATGATGATGATGTAGACAGACTCTATTCCCCAAGTGTCAATAGTAACCTTCTGCGCCCAATCACGGTGTATCATCCGCTAAAGACGCATGGCTGTAACCAATTAGCCTTATCCATTTCAAAAGTCAGCTGATTGGGTGCGCAATATCGAGCCATGAACGTGTAAAGTGTCAAGCGCATAAGGCGATTATTTCCTAAAATGTACAGATGATGGGACAAATGCTCCTTGTGTGAAAATTTTCATCTTGAAATCAGCGAAAGGCGGTTACACTGGGGGAGGGGTCAGGTCTGATAATTTGAGAAGAACTGGCTCAGGCCAAGCTGAAACGTTGGGAGAGTGCTAGATGTGTATTTGAGTTCCGCAAAATGTCCCATATTAAGCGAGAAACATAAGTCTGGCCTTAGGCATGTAATCTCGGACTTTTTGCACGAAGTCTCACCAGCTCGGCCTTCAACAGCCATGTCCGCTCAATCTACCTGCTATTCCGCTGGTCTGGAACACTTGAATTGTGAGACTGGACTGAATAATCCCTGGCACCATGCAAACTCTCATAATACCATACTACACCATCAATACAGACACATGAGACATCATACGGTTAAAATACAAGAACAAATCTCACTGTTACGCACACTGACCATGTCTAAACATTGGTTAATGTTTAGACACACTGAATAATATGAATGTATTTATATCAACACCGTCTTTGTGAGCGGGGGGAGCATTTTATTCTATCCGTATATTGGAGATGGTCCCCACACGTGGGGTCTCGGGTGTTAAAAGTTATAGGACCCTACCCGTGTGGTTTCCTGGTGTGAAAAGGAATAGGAACCAACGTCGTGATATGACTGAAATAGTGTTGAAAGCGACGTTAAATCATATTCACTCACTCACTGGTCCCCATATGTTGTCATCGGTTGGAAATCAAAAAAACAACTACTGACAGGACGTAACTCTGTCAATAATGCTGAGTAGTCAAAAATGAAATTTAGACAGATTAGATCATATGTGAGGTAGTTAGGAATCTTCAATTAAATATACACCCGTTTTTCAGAGGGTTAACTTTTTTGTTCAATTGACATGTGAATATTACCTCCAAGTGACATTATACAACTGGGATACGAAAACCACCTTTGATAATAGTAAACACCAGGCAAAATGCCGAACTGTATATGATAAAAAAGATTGAATGATTAACAAGTAAATTATGACTATTGAAGTACACGTAACCCCTTCCCCGGAAAAGACTCTTTTTATTCAAGTCGATACTTAGTACGACCCCTTAATGATGCAATGCAAAACCAAATCCTGACTGCACATACATGTAGCAATGACATTTATATTAAACGCGATATAGTAAATTTCAGTCACTTAGGCCTAATGATAGGAAAGATATGCCAAATTGATCACAAATACCTCCTTTTTGCAATACGATAAATGTTTTTGCTTAAAATAACATTTGAGTTTTTCCCCCCAATTGTATAGGGTTGGAATAGAACCGTGGCATTAGATATAAAAAACTGCGCTACGTGGCGTTGAACAATAAATCATGATCGTTTGATAAATGGAGTCAGTAATAAGAGAGATATTTCCATACAAATACATATACCCCTTTTTGAAGGGGGTATTTCTTTCAGTTGACATTTTGATATGGTCGCCACGTGACGTCTCTCGATTGGATTACATAAACAAATCATGACACTATATAACTCTGCCATTATTCGGCGAGTAATATGTTCTGTAGGAGTCAGACAAATTGGGCTATAAATAAGAGTGATTGGGTTGTATTAAGTCACCTATCTCCCCCCCCTTCCGATGAAACAAAACGAATACACACAGGATAGACCTACCGAGGAACCTGATGGTAGATATCCAAGACACAAGCAAGGTGATTCGTACCACCTACTCTACCAGGTGATTTCCTTCCACTATCTCCTCTACTGTCGAGACGTAAATAATTCATATATAACGTCGCCTATTCAGCCAACCAATCAAGAAATTCCCTGTTCTTTGTTCAAAAGCAAATGTTACGGGGATCCGACGCTGAGGTCAGAATGCCAGTGTGAGTGACTTGGCATCACAGTCAATCAGAAGTTTCACAAGACCACTCCATATATATCTCTTTAAATGAATGTCAGCTTGTCTCATCAGTGTAAAGATACACAATGGTATTCGAGATGATGATTCGCAACTGAATATATACCTTTAGTCTGAATAAAATCGAATATGTTAAGGGAACCATGCTTACTTGTTAACGTCATCATAGACGTCGTCATCAATCGACTTGATGCCGATACTCTATTGTGAAATGCTGCAAACCTGAAACTGGAATAACAGGTTGTGACCATACTCGAATGGGATGGTTGCTGAAAGGGAGTATCCTGCTAACCTCTAGTGATATTTGAAAAATTCCAGCGTTGATGCAGAGAGTAGGCCTCTGCAGTAGGCTTATTCTAAGTTTGATAAAGATGCTCAGAAATGATTTCACTTCCACCGAAATTAACTGCCCATGTGCCATTATGATGAAATGATTTGCCTTCAAACTAGGCAAATGGATGACCAGGCAGTTTGGAAATATTGTTCAGAAGTTGAATGGGGCTAAATCCTTTGAAACTTAGTCTGTGCCAGTGTTAGCTCTTCAGATAATCTTACACCATTATATAAATGATGAATGAACCCTGCATCAACAAAACTCCAGAATCATCACACCAACCTGCCCTAGAAACACATTTCTGCATACAGTCATAACCTGTTCTAGAGATTTGTGATGGTGATAATGATGACGATGATGATGTTGATACAATCATCCATGACTCTTATGAAATTTCTGCATCCATGATCGAGAACCCTTATTTTTTAGACACTGACAACACAAACTTCTACGCAAACATAGTAAGGTAGTATTTTATGAAAGGAGAATTGACAAACGTTTCGAATGATGCTGATATTAAAGACATCATGAATTTAACGCTCAAATTGACCGTATACTAAAATCTCCATAGAGCCTCAACATTACTGTTGGAAATCGTCTATTCCAAAATGATTAAATAGTTTGATATCCATTTTACATCACATGCCATGCGAGTAGGGCTATAAACGATTTCCTTCTGACAAAATAGTCAGAATAGTCTCCAGATTTGAATTATTTGTGACTTTGGTGGTTAAGTCTTATATAGTTCCCTTGTCTCTTCCATCCACTGGTTCTACCCTATTCAAAACCACACCAAAACGCGGTGGTAAAGTTACCTGAATACATCGACGTTGAAAACTTGACCCGAACATCGCCTGAACAGGGCTATACCACCAAGTGCCTCCACTCAAAGTTTCCCCAATTTGGAGATAAATATCGCATGCCGATAGCAAAATACGAGCGTAGCGTGCAAGATCTATAGCGTTACGTTTCGTAACTTGTATCTAATTCCCCTTAACCCGGGACTAGGGGTCGTATGAACCCATGTACTTCAAGATCCTTATGATGCTAATATGAACAGTCACATTCATAGCGTGACTGAGATATATCATTCGCTTCTCTCTTGCAGGAAGCTAGCCTATGATTGTCTTTTTGAATTTGGTGCCAATACTGTTATATGGAATATGGAATAGATCTTTGAATTATGGACGCGAATATTCTTTTAATGGACGACGGCTGAATTATGAATGACGTACCAGACGCTTGTAGCTCAGTCGTCCACGCTGATATTAGCACTTTACTCCTGTTACATATTCGATATTCTACTCCTGCCACCAAAATTCTGGTTTGTTCCTTTACACACATTCAAGTTCTCACGCTGGTTATGCAATTGGGGTGGACATGTCATAGTGCATATTCGCTTTCGTGCAGCTTCTCTCAGCAATCACGATAACAGTGTTGCACAGGAATTTATATTGTAAGTATATTGCAATATATGTTCCATGTGATGCAGAAAATGCTAACACAAAATGGTAAAAATAGATAGATGCTCATTTTTACACAAAACTACGATTTTCCTCGATATTCCATCGTTTGACATTTGGGAGTTTTTTTTGTTTTTTGTTTTTGCATCGAAGAATCTACATTTATTTAAACGACGAGAATTCATCATTTTAATATAACTGTCCTCACTCACCCCAAAATGGTGAATAACATCCCCAGCTCACATGCGGTTATTATTAAAGATAAAAAAGACATGGTACGCAAATATGTCACTGTGGCGAGATACGATGATGTAATCAACCGTTTTATCATTTATTTAGCATTTTATAATAGCATAGGCCTAAGATGTATAATGTAAAAAGAGTTAGCTCTTTAGTCATAGTTTATAACATATGGGTATCAATTAAATCATAATACCACTTTAGGAAACATTGATGGATTATGGTATCAACTCAATAGGAATTAAATGAAAATAGACTAAAATGCTGACAAAACTGACTTTCCGGTTCATGACGTCATAGTGAAATCATCAAGGGATTTTATTAATTTGTGTTTACTAGTTTCTATAACCAAGGGCCTAAATGTAGTGAGCGAAAACATTCAACCCTCTAGCAGAAAGAATGGTAAAAATATTCGAGGAACCATCCCCAATATTTGGCTTCAGAATGGGGGCGGTGTATAGGGTTCAGGTGTGCTATTATTATCTACCTATAAGTTATCCATCTGCAACTGTTACCACATACAGGTGACATCTACACAGAAATACCTCTTCAATGAACATAAATCGAGTCTGCCATGTCAAGTGGTACCAGCAGAAATTGGAAAAAACAATTTGAACATGGACAATAACTTACTCACAGGGTTATTACGTTACTGTGATATCACCAAATGATTATATGACATGATGATTACTTGTGAAAGATCACCTAAATCTAAACTGAGCGAATTTTCTGATTTGTAGAAGGAAGCGTAACAAAAATGTTGAAGGGACCATTTCCCACCATTTAAGTTTGGATTTAGAACAGGGAAATAGATAGGGTGGAGCAGGCGTGGTGTACTTACTACCGATCTGCAAAGGTTATCACATATGTATAACATCTACAGGCATAGACCTCCTCCAAACCGGTACTAGAATTTGCCATCTCAAGTGGCACCAGTTTCGACTGTGGTCCATGAACTAAGTCACATTTCTATGAAATATGACCATATTACGGTGGCTTGTTAGGGCCATGCATTGATTTTTGCAATTATCTGCCTTTTACTAGTTTTCAAGATTTCACTTTCGCGTTTTCTGTAATTTCTTGCCATTGACATCGATTCATTTCCGAGATATAAAGTTGTTTTCTGACAACGCATGTGAAAACACTAAAAATTAGCAAAAACATCGAAAAAGTATTTCAACCGCGGTGGAAAGTATTTCAACCGCGGTGGAAAGTATTTCAACCGCGGTGGAAAGTATTTCAACCGCGGTATTTCAACCGCAACCGCGGTGGAAAGTATTTCAACCGCGGTGGAAAGTATTTCAACCGCGGTTTCAACCGCGGTATTTCAACCGCGGTTGAAATACTTTCCACCGCGGTTGAAATAGTTTCAACGCGGTTGAAATACTTTCCACCGCGGTTGAAATACTTTCCACCGCGGTTGAAATACTTTCAACCGCGGTGGAAATTACACGGCAGTTTCTGTGTTTTTTTTTGCTATTTCTGATGTTTCACGCTATTTTCGAGGTTTTCGCTAATTTCCAGTGTTTCCATGTGGTCGTTTGAATTGTTCTTGTCTCTTGAAAATGAATTTCCAGCGTTTTCGTATGGAAATGGTTGCAGTACGTTGCAGTTTCTTGAGAATGAATAAAAAGATCAGGGATAAATTTTGAAAAATCGAAAATGAATCTAAGATGATGACAAGAAAAGAGAGAAAATGCGAAAGTGAAATCTTAAAAATTAGAGAAAGGCAGAAAATTCGAAAGATCAATGCATGGCCCTAACAAGCCACCGTACCATATCGACCATGCCCTATATTCTGAATAAATAAAAATACTTCATGCGTGTCCGGTAGGTTTTCTGCTCACTTTTCTCGTATTTGACTCGCTAAAGGCTGGGCTCGTTCCGAAAGTTTTATACCACTTATTCTTAAACAAATTCGTAAACACCCATGCGGTATACTAAATCAACTATTGTCTACTCCCTCGTGAACCATCTCCGTATAGTACTTTTGGGGGGGGGGATTTGGCTTAATGTCACACTCAAGTTTGTTTCACTCATATGGTGACAGTCAGTTTGGTTGGTGGAGGAAGCCGAAGTACCCGGAGAGAACCACCGCCCTTCGGCAAGTAACTGACAAACTTTCACATATGAACCAGCTGGGCTCGAACCCGTGCCGGTTCAGCGGTGTGGGGCTAGTGGTCACCAGCGAAGCGCCTTAGACCACTCGGCCACCGAGGGCTCTCTAGTACCTTTGGTGAGATTGTCCCTCCCAAAGAGGGTACTAATGGTAGAGAGACCGTTCCCTCGGGAACAGACAATAATTGATCAATATAATAATATAATAGAACTTGTTTTATGTATCCCTGGGTATAATATTCAATGTTTTGACGGTTTGTATATAGTCGAACAAGATGCTTCGCGACTGTTTCAAATAGGAAGTTACGTCCGAGTTTGAGTTTCAGCCACACGACTGATATTTTTTCTGACAGTTGTATGGCGGGGTCAAATTTCCAGGTATGGTAGCAAACGGATTTCGAACAACGGCCACCTTTTACGACCACTAGTATTTTAGTAATGAATTTCAGTCAATTGAAAGAGAGGCTCGGGGATCGTTTATTATTTACTTTTCAAGAAGTAAAAGGGTACTTGGGAATCGGGTTGTTTTTGCCTTTCTCAGTTGCTGTGGAAGGGGGCCGGCCTACTGTTTGGCGCATATTTTTGGTTGCTGACTTGTTAAATTATACTCGTTCAACTTCAACTACAGAAAAGCAAAGTATAGCCTAGAAGAGCAACTACCGTAGGGCAGGCATAAAACTTTTCCATAGATCACTTGATCAACTTGCTCTGCACTTGTGACTCTGTTGTGGTTGTTGTTGTTGCTACAGGCTGTCGAATGAGGTAGGCTATCCAATTATGATGTTGTGGGCAAGGGTGTGAAAATTACCCCCACCCCCGCCCCTTGATTTCTTGATCTCACTCTGAAGGGATTACATCTAGAAATTGAACAATAATCGCATCAACTAAGCTAACAGTTCTCATGGGCAAAAATTGAAAATAAATAGCGGTACTGCAGGCACGGCGGAAGCAATTCATGATTGGGGGGCTACTATCACAGCACAACTAGGCGAGGGTCCAGGGGCCGCCTAGGCCCCGAAAGCTCCAGGGGTCTTAGATGGCCGGAGAGGCATTCTAGCGTATTTCCGAGCAATAAAGCAAGAAATCCTCGCCCGTGTAAACTCCATTTGTGTTGCCTGTTTCCACAACTTTTTAAAAAATATTCAGCGTCAAGCAAAATGACGGTCGGAAGAATAGATAATTTAAATATATATCAATCCATATATATATTCAATCCAAAGGTTCATTAAGCTTCGATCATGCCAATGGCACAGAGATTTTTCTACTTGTTGGGGAGCCTTTTGTCTCCTTGTGATTCATGTGTATTGAAAATTCTACTGCCGCCAGCGAACGTTCAACTTCTGCGCTACCGGTACGTAGGCTGAAAACTTACCTCGGTCCACTGCATATGCTCGTGTATGTCCATAGGAAAGAACCGATTCTCATTGTTGACGAATTCATTCGCTATATCAACCAATGTGATGAAATACGTACAACTTGGTTGATATACATGTAGCGAAGGAAGTCATCAACAACGAGAATCTGGGGCGAATATTTGGCCGATTTTTGGAGTAATCATGCAGTCATAATTGACTGGTTATTATAGCATGTACCAGAGCAGCATTTACGAGCACAACTTGTAAATCATGTGAATAAGCAACGATGCCTCTCATGGTTATAATTAAAATCTAATTTCAATACAGATATAGGTGTTTTCGCGTCACTCTATCGGTTCTTTGTCTTTCTCTGTCTAATTTTTTGTTTCGTGTGTGTATGTGTGTGTGTTTTTTCTGTTTTTGCTGAAAGTAATGGTCCCTCCTGCTCCACCGTCCCGGTATCATAGCACAATTAGGCGAAGGTACTAGTCACCTAAGACTGCGAACCGTAAAGAGCATGTTGATGAATGTTTTCATGTGATTGACAAAATAAATATGAAGAATATGCTTTTCTTTTCATCACCTTATTTTGTCTTCTTGAATTCTTTCTTTATGATTTTATGAACCTAAAAGTTGCTAACCAATGTCGGTAATAAAAACTACCTAATATAAACTGGCTGTCCCAATAATGCTGGACAGTTGTAAATAGTTTTAGTTGTGCGATAGATATGCGACACAGAAAATTCATTTTACTATTCATTTCGAAAATACGTATTCATTGAAGTATTTTTGCGTTGACATCATATGAATTTTAGAAAAGTTGGCCAAATTATTGGGGGGGGGGCTTCAGCCCCCGTAGCCCCCGCGGCTCCGCCGTGCCTGTACTGATACTTGTACTTCAACGTGAAAGCCATGTTCGCGATGGGTTTCTGATAAACAGCAACCTCCAAACAGGATGCAGGAATCCCGGTCGCCAGGAAATTTCGTCAGCTTTTTTATGCCCAGAGAGGACAATAATTCCTGATCGATTTTAACTCGAGAATAACGTCCGCCCTGGGTTAAACTTAACTTAACTTAAACTTTAACTTAAAGCATGGTCGAACGTCCTCGGGGTTGTCATTGCTGCATACATGGTCTTCCATCTATGGTCTTCCTTTTATCAGTGGCCCTATCAAAACACATGAGCATTTATAAAACGAAGACCCTGGCATTTTTCGGCCAAGGTAGGGCTGTGAGGACCCAGGGGTGAGGGGATGCAGTAATCAAGGTCCGCCGGGAAATTTGGTCCACTTTTTATGCCCAGAGCGGACAATAATTCCCGATCGATTATAACTCGATAATAACTTCCGCCCTGGGCTAAATTATGGTAGAAGGTCCACGGTCCCAGCCGGGGGGCGGGGGGAATGTAGGAATGCCGGCCCCCAGGAAGGAAATTCCGTCGGCTTTTTTATGCCCAGAGCGGACGTTATTATCGAGTTATAATCGATCGGGAATTATCGTCCACTCTGGGCATAAAAAGCGGACCAAATTTCCCGGCGGACCTTGATTACTGCATCCCCTCACCTCTGGGCCCTCACAGCCCTACCCCGCACCCATATATCCCACTTGGGATATTAAATTCAAGTTTCGATGTTGTAATTTTATCACATTTCAGAGTAAATTGTAGGGTTTTGATTGGTTAATTACCCTAGTGCATCAGACCGTATTGCAAGTTTCTGTTGGCCACCGTTGGTACATGTACATACCAATTCAGATTTCTCCTATACCAATGCTGTCGAGGATGCGCGTGCCCATATACCAACGCAGTCAAGGACGCGCATGCAACACCTGCAGACAAAGACTGTCTCAGGTGAATTTGTCTGCGCGAGTTTGTATGGGCGAGATCTGCCACTGGAACAAGTTGTGTGAGGCAAATTGCGTATTTGCGGATGAAGATAAGAAATAAATTATCATCGAATGTTTTTTATGCCACATAAACAGGAAATTCAGAATGTCAAATAAGTATTTCATCCAGTTCATTTGTTCGTCGCAGAACAGATTGAAAAGGAATCAACACTGCCTGTCTGACTCGTGATGTTTTACGTTGTTCAACGTTGAGTTATATTCCTGTTTTTATATACCCGCCAAAAGGCGGACGTATTATGTGATGGCAGTTTCTGTCCGTCTGCCCATCCGTCCGTCCGTCCGTCCCTCGTGTCCGGTCTATATCTGGGACAGTTTTCTATCTGCAGTTCTAATTTTTGGTGAGTGGATACCCTATGGGTAGACGAAATGTCGCGTATCAAAATCAAGGTCGAGGTCAGAGGTCAAAGGTCACTGGCCTCAAAAACAGGAAAGCACTGAAGTGTTCGTGTCCGGTCTATATCGGTGAAAGTTTTCTATCCACAGTTGCAATTTTTCGTGAGTAGATACACTAGGTGGAGACGATGTGTCGCGTACAAAAATTGAGGTCGAGGTCAGAGGTCAAAGGTCACTGTTGCCTAAAATCAGGAAATCGTTGATCACTGACAGTTTTCTATTTACAGTTCTAATGTTTGGTGAGTGGATGCTCTAGGGGGGGAACAATGTGTTGCATACCAAATGTAGGTCAGAGGTCAAAGGTCAGTGTGACCGAAAAATCAGGAAATCATTAAAAAATTCTAATTTTTTGTGATTGGATCCAATAAAATGAAGTGTCGCATACCAAATAATAGGTCAAGGTCAAAGGTCACTGTGACCCCAAAATCAGGAAATTATTAAAAATAACATTTTCTCGAGTCAGTAGATACATTAGTGGGACACGATGTGCCACCTACCAAAATGTAGGTCAAGGTGAAAGGTCAAGGTCACTGTGACCCCAAAATCGTGAAATTGTTAAAAATCATGATTTTTTCAGCCCATTGAGAAATTACAGGAAGCCGTTTTGTCATGTACCAAAGTTTAGGTCAAGGTCAATAGTCTAGGTCACTGTGACCCCCAAAATCATGAAGTTCATAAAAGTCATGATTTTTTTTGTGTCCATTGATACATTGGGGGAAGACGATGTGTCGTGTACCAAAATTTAGGTCAAGGTTAAGGTCACTTCGGCCCCAAAATCAGGAAATTATTAAAAATGACTTATTTCTGCAAGTACATACATTAAAGGGACATGATGTGTTTCATACCAAAATGTGGTTCAAAGGTCAAGGTCACTGTGAACTCAAAATCAAGAAATCATTAAAAGTCACATTTTCATATGCCTGTCGAAGACGAAGTCGTGTAATGCGATGTCCATTCATCCATTAACATTTGTTATCCATGCGATATCTCTAGTTTCAAGGTATGGATTGGTACCAAACTTTGAGCATACCTTACTCACATTGCAAAGAGGAGCCATACATTTTGAGTTCAATTTGTCAAAGGTCGAGGTCACAGTCCCCCAAAACTGAATCAAGTTTAGCTGACTCTATGTGTTACATGTGGGTTGGAATATTCAGATTATATGGCATTTGTCCTGTGGTGTTGTCTCCCATGTTTGAAACAGGTACATTTAGTTAACTGTTGTGAAATTAAAACCATTCATTTACTAATTTAACTGGGAGAGGGGTCCTTTATGAACTTCATACCCGTTTATTAACTTAAGAATAAATATTTACTTCATCACTTTCTTCTTCCTTCATCAGGACTGCACAAATTGAAAATTCTGCTTAACCCAAATATGGGTTACGCTAAAATTTTTTGGGTAACCCTTCTCTGATTAGCATAACCCATCACTATTGTATACAGGTTAATATCCGTAATTCAAGTGAACTGAAAATGGGTTACGCATAATGAAAATTGCGTAACGGTTAACCAAACCTATTGTTAGCGTAATTTGTGCAGCCCTGTTCATGAAAAATCCTCTTGCTGAATGAACCCATTTGCAGGAAAACTACTATTTTCTTGTGTTTGACTATTGTCGATTTCAGTATTGGATATTTGAGCTCTTGACTCTTGATTCAAGGTCAACTTGTTACCAAGAGTTAAGCTCATTTTAGTTTGTCATTTCAGTCTAAGATGTGATATATGTTACATTCTCAGAAGCACAACATTGTAGACCTTTGCAGATATACGGGCGTATATTGAAGCCCCTTGGGCTCTTGTTTTCTTTTGGGTTGGTGGTATATGTTAAACCAACCATGAAAATAGCTCTTCAATGTGATAAATTTGTTATACCATGCTTTTGCTTGGGTATACAGGCTGGTACTTCGTCTCGAAGATAAATATTCTGCGGGCTGCCTGCTCGTGAAAATATAAATCTTCTCAACGAAATACCAGCCTGTGTACCCATGCAAAAGCATGGTATAACTTATAATATCCTAATTGGATATTTTAACCTATTTTCATACTAAACGGCAATGGCGAATTTCGGCATCTAAACTACAAAAACAAGATAGAATTTACTTCACAAAACTGCCATTTGATGCGATTGTATTATTTTGCTGACTTTTTCTCGCCAAAATTATTCTCTGTGACATTGCAATTGCGTGCATTATTTTTTCGTGTTGTTGTTGCACTATGCTTCCCATCATTCACCACTGTTGTATGCCTTTATACGAACAGAATAACTAGCAAAATAGGCCAGCTTGAAAATATGGAAAAATTTAAAAGAAAATATCCAAAGTGGGATATATATCCCAGTTAGTCTTTTTCCCTGGTCTGTCTAATTAGTAAGATGTTCAGATCCGGATGTGACGTCCTACATTTTCCTGTTTCATTTTATTTTGACGACTGCGAATCTGCCTCAAAATCGAAAGTAGCTCACTTTGTTTACACTCGGAAACAGTCCATTTTTAACTCGCCGCACAAAGAAAACCACCTGGGGGGGCCCTATATATTTTCGGTATCCTCAAGACTAGAGGGCTGCAACTTACCAGACTATATGTTTGGGTTAAGCTCTTCAATAAAATGTTGAAAAATCCAAGATGGCCACACTGAGTGATGTCATTTTCAAAAAAGGCATTTTTGGACAATTTTTCAGTCAGAATTTTCAATTTTTATTATTTGTTTGTTTGTTTGTTTGTTTATTCACCAATCAAAAGAAATCAAATTAAACAGTCATATACAGAAAGGGAATACAAGTACAGTAATATATACAGATTAGAGAACATATAGATTGGCGGGAGATAAACCCCGAAGGGTTTGAATTATCCCGGATTAATTACAAAATCAAAATATAATAAAACAAAAGGCAGATTCTATTAAAGAATGTCTAACATGATAGTGGAGGTATGGAATAAAAAAGCACAAAGTTTATATTTCGGGTGAATAATCAACAGGTATGATGCAATTGCTCAGCTTTGCAAATACAATATATTAATTAGCGGTATTTTACAATAAATATGTTTGTATCTTAGATTTAAAAAGAGAAATAGATTTGCATTGTTTCAGTTCCGAGGGTAATTTGTTCCACTCGTTTGGCCCCTTTATTTTAGGAGTGTACAGACTGAGGTCAGTACGATAAAAGGGTCTATATAGGTCAAGATCATGGCCACGAGTGTGGTATTGGTGTATTTCTTTCAATCTCGTGAAGTAGGATCGGAATTCAAACGGTAAAAGGAAAGGGTGGTAGAGAAATTTGTGGACAAGGCGTAGAGTAAGGTCAGAATTAATGTCGTTTAGGGTCAGCAGTTTCAGTTTTGCAAACAAAGGAGCTGTATGATCATATTTGTTGCTTAAAGAAATGACTCTTATTGCTTTTTTTGCAGTCTAATTAACGGCAAAAGGTGACTGTGATACGTATTTCCCCATATCAGGTTACAATATTGTAGATATGGATAGATTAAAGACTGGTACAAGATACGTAAGGTTTTCATGTTAAGACAGTTTTTTATAACATGGATTACTCCTATATTTTTGGATATTTTTTTACATACTTCGTTAATATGAGTGGACCAATTCAGTTTTTCATTGAAGTAAATGCCAAGGAACTTAAAATATTTAACCTGTTCAATTTCCTGGTCCATGATATATAATTGCGGTAGAAATGAGATATGAGCCCTACTATTTGGTTTTATTAACATAAATCTAGTTTTCGTTATATTTAAGGATAACATATTACAAGAAAACCAATTGTACATTAAGTAGAGTTCGTTTGACATAGTTTGAAATAGGGTTGTCGGATCTGCATGGGAATATACAGCACTGGTGTCATCAGCAAACATAATTATTTTAAGAAGTTGAGAAACCACATTGAGATCGTTGATGTAAATCAGGAATAATATAGGACCAAGGACGGATCCCTGTGGAACACCACAGGTAACTAGATTCAAATCAGATGCCGTGCCATTGAAGTTGACTGACTGGTAGCGTTCAGATAAGTAACTCTTGAGCCAGTGGTTACTCACGCCCCCGAATCCATAATGATGAAGCTTATGAAGAAGAATATCGTGGTTGACAGTGTCAAAGGCCTTAGAAAGATCGAGAAAAGAAACAATACTGTACTGTTTGGATTCCTTGGCGGAGACCAGTGATTCATAGAGAGACAAAACAGCTAGGAAAGTAGAGTGATTGGATCGGAATCCGAATTGGTTTGAGCAAAGAATTGCGTGTGTACATAAGAATTCATGGATACGTTTTGCTGCTAACTTTTCGAGAACTTTGCTGAAACATGGAAGAACCGATATCGGCCTATAACTGAGGATGGCACGACACCTGTTGCAAAGGAGAGATTTACAATTGAGCACAACGGGAGAGTAACAAAATCGAGTACAGGCTTAAGGAGTGACATAGATAAACCATCGGTTCCAGCAGCACAGCTTTTGGAATCCAGAAGCAATTCATGGATTTCACCCACTGTACATGGTTGAAATTCGAAAGCAATATTGTTGCGTTCACTTAGCGGCTAGATTAGAAGCAACGGTAGAAAAATATTTATTGTTTCCATTCGCAATATTCAGTGGGTTAGTTGTATCAGTGTTATTTATCCTAAATCTGTCAGGGAGAACATTTGTTTTTCTTCGATTCAACAATTCATTGATAGTTTTCCACGTTTCCTTTATGTCATTATTGGATTCATTAAATTTAGCATGATAGAACATTCTCTTAGCTATTTTTAAGGTATGATTTAGTTTATTTCTATACTGTCTATATTGCTTTCGTAGTAAAGGATCATTGATAGTAAGTTGAAGTTTGAAAAGCCTATTTTTCTCATTTATAGATGTCAATATGCTCTGAGTTATCCATGGTTTTTACGTTTTAGAACTTCTTACTATCTTATTCATTACCGGAAAGCAGTCATTATAGATAGCAGAAAACTTGTTCGTAAATAGTTCATAGCTTCGATTTACATCAGCAGGTTCATCTATAACTTCATCCCAATTGACATTTACTATTTTATTTAAGAACTTCTCCTTTTGTTCTGCAGTGACATGTCGGTAAGTTAAGGTTTTATTTTGCTGATCATTTATTAAACACTGATTTTCAATATAGCAGATCGGAAAATGATCACTTATGTCGGTCAGGAAAATGCCACAAAGTAGAGTTTCGGTATAGGAATTTGTGAAAACATTGTCAATAAGAGTTGCTGTGCTGGAATTTACTCTAGTAGGTTTTGTTATTTTGGGGAAATATGGTAAGAATTCATTATATCAAGAAACGATTTGGAAGGTATGTGTTGATCGGTTTTAAATAAATCTATGTTAAAATCCCCTATTATTATGCATTTTTTTTCTCGGGCTTGAGAGTATTCAGTATATATGATAATTTATCATTAAAGTAATTTACATTTTTGTTTGGAGGACGGTAAAATATACCGATAATCGATTTTGTATTGTTCGTTTCATTTAGTGTTGAAGGGCAGTCATATTCAACAAACAAAGATTCATATTGATCATCAAAAGGCGGGCGTATTATGTGATGGCAGTTTCCGTCCGTCTGTCCGTCACTTGTGTCTATATCTGGGACAGTTTTCTATCTACAGTTCCAATTTTTGGTGAGTGGCCCTACGGCGAGATGATGTGTCGCATACCAAAATGAAGGTCGAGGTCAGAGGTCAAAGGTCACTGGCCTAAAAAACAGGAAATCACTGAAGTGTTCGTATCCGGTCTATATCTGTGAACGTTTTCTATCCACAGTTGCAATTTTTTGTGAGTGGATACGCTAGGTCGAGACGATGTCGCGTACCAATATTGAGGTCGAGGTCAGAGGTCAAAGATCACTGTCTAAAATCAGGAAATCATTGATCATTGGCAGTTTTCTATCTACAGTTCTAATTTTTGGTGAGTGGATGCCCTAGGGGGGAACGATGTGTTGCATACCAAATGTAGGTCGCGGTCAGAGGTCAAAGGTCAGTGTGACCGAAAAAATCAGGAAGTCATTGAAAATTTCTATTTTTTGTGAGTGGATTCAATAGGGGGAAATGAAGTGTCGCATACCAAAAATTAGGTCAAGGTGACCCAAAATCAGAAAATTATAAAAATAACATTTTTTGTGTCAGTTGATGCATTAGGGGGACACGATGTGTCACCTACCAAAATGTAGGTCAAAATCGTGAAATTGTTAAAAATCATGATTTTTTTAGACGATTGAGAAATTATGGGGAGCCGTTTTGTCATGAACCAAAATTTAGATCCAGTTCAATAGCCAAGGTCATTGTGATCCCAGAAACAAGGTCAAAGGTCAGTGTGACCTAAAATCAGGAAATCATGAAAAATTACTATTTTTTGTGAGTGGATTCAATGGAGTGTTGCATGCCAAAAATTTGGTCAAGGTCAACCCCAAAATCAGGAAAGTATTAAAAATAACATTTTTGTTTGTTTGAGTAGATACATTAGCGGGACACGATGTGTCACATACTAAAATGTAGGTCATGGTGTACGCCCAAAATCGTGAAATTCTTAAAAATCATGATTTTTTTTGTGTCCATTGAGAAATTACGGGGAGACGGTTTGTCATGTATCAAAATTTAGGTCAAGGTCAATAGTAAAGGTCACTGTGACTCCAGAATTAAGAAATCTTTGAAAATTACTTTCTTTTGTGTCAGCAGATACATCAGGGGGACATGATGTGTCACATACCAAAATGCAGGTCAAGGCCGAATGTCAAGGTCACTGTGACCCCCAAAATCATGAAATTCATAAAAATCATGATTTTTTTTGTGTCCATTGATACATTGCGGGAAAACGATGTGTCGTGTACCAAAATTTAGGTCATCAAAAATAACTTTTTTTTTGCCAGTAGATACATTAGAGGGACATGATGTGTTACATACGAAAATGTGGGTCAAAGGTCAAGGTCACTGTAACCCCAAAATCAAGAAATCATTAAAAGTCAAATTTTCATATGCTGGCGGGGGGGTTAAGACTTCGGATGTTACGCTTCAGTGGTGATCGACCCTCCCTACCTCCGTTTCTGCATACTCCAGTCGCATTAAGGTGGCCCCCTGGTTACAAGAATAAATGTTCTGCGCAGCTCTTTACGCACCACAATTACTTCCCCTATAATCATACTCTTGTGAGTGAATGGCTAGAATGAGATACTTTGACAGGCAGCATTTACGTTTCAGTGGCTCGTTTTGGTGAGCGATTGATAAATTTTCCTTTGTGACGCCATGACGTTGAATGGCAAACTCTTTATTGGTGTGACATTTGTCGACGTCAGGACACCAGTCACGCCTTGATTTGTCCGAAAATTCCAAATGGTCGTGAGCCTCCTTTCATTCTCCACCACCCCAGTAACACATTTCAGTTTCAGCATCGACCTACTCTGCTTTTCTGATGGTAACACCACACCACAATAAAAATGATACATCACTGTCGCTTTCTAAACCTATTTTCACACTTAATAAAGTATACATGGAGGAGAGAAGTAAGCCTTAGTTGTGTGACGAGCGGCAGTCCTCGGCTGGCAGTTCTCGGCCATGGTCGATTTTTTTTTTTTTTCAATTTAATTTTTTTCCTTTTTCTTTCATTATTACTATTTTTTAGAAAGGATTCTGTGTGTGGGTACATTTTTCTCATGTAGCTGCTCTCGACCACCACTGAGCAAAAGTCTATTACAAAGCAAGATTGAGCTATTTTGAATGGTCACTGGGTGAAAGTTGTTCCTTTTGTTATCCTCCACCGGACCCCGGTCGGGGGATATAGAATCGCTGTTTGTGTGTCAGTGTATCAACGGAATGTATAATTGGGGAATAGCTTTCTTGCTATTGATTTTGAGGTTACTAGGTCAAAGGTCAATGTGACATAGCCTAGAAAACCCGTCAAAAAGAGGGAAATCTCCAGTTCCAGTTTATCAATTGGTACAAAACATTGGATATATAGCGCTGATGGGGCAAAGAAGAAAGTTATTTCATGTTCAGTTCAAAAGGTCAAAGGTCAAGTTCACGAGTTCAAGCCAGAAAACATGTAAAAAAAATGGAAAATCTCGTGTTTCATGCCCAGCATTAGTACAAAAGTTGATATCCACCTTGCATATTTGGCAAAGAAATAACCTATTTACTTCGAGGTCAAAAAGTCAGAGGAAGGGCAAGGCCACCTAAGCCAGAAAATGTGAAAAAAGTGAGAAATTGTGAACTCCAAAATTTCAGAGATGTGGATTTTGATCAAATTCCTAGTATACCCTAAAGTAATGGTTTTTAATTTGACCAACTTTGGCCAAGAGTTATTGTCATCAGCAGCATCTGTTTGTCTGTCCATCCCTTTGTCCATAGCCATTGTGGAGCGCAATATCTCTTGAAGGAATATAACCAGGCTCTCCAAATTCATACAACAGTTGCACTTGATTAGTCAGAAGCCCATGGATAATCACTGAACTTGACCTAATTTTAAAGGTCAAATTCTAGTTTTTGCAACATTCTTTGGATGATGATAGTTAAGTTATCCAAATTCATATCACACATGTAGCTGATGATGAACGTGAAGCCTACCCAAGTTGACTGACCTTGACCTATTTTTACAGGGTCATTCTGTGTTCAATATGTGCTATCTTTACATGTATAGCCCGGCTTTCCAAATTAATTCTATGCAGCTGACAGTGATCCAGAAATAAGTTGAAGATGACTGACCTTGACCAATTTTTTCAAGATCAGATAATATTTATTCATTACCACATGCTAAATAAGTAGTACAATGTAGTATAGAAGAACACAGAAGTCTGTCTACATGTAATTGTCTGTCTGTCTGATTGTCCATCCGTCCGTCAGTATTTCTTGACAATGCAACTCATCCTACACTTTGGATATGTTTCACAGGATACTTGGTGGATATTACCGGCACAGTCTGAAGATGCGCATGTGCTCTTTCCATCGACTGAGAATGTTTTCTTCACTGAGTCATTGCTCTTTACAGTTCAAAATACTGTGTATTACATTGTAAGTGATATCATCTTGTCAATGCAACTCCTTCTATACTTCTGATACAGTTAACATACTACTTGGTGGATATTATCGGCACTCTCTGGAGATGCGCATGTGCTCTTCCTGTTGATGGTGGATTTCCCCTTACTGAGTTGTTGCCCTTTGTATTTTGAAATACTGTAGATTAAATGATATCATCTGTCAACGCAACTCATGTAATTTTGATACAGTTAACATAATATGTGGTGGATATTTTCGGCACAATCTGGAGATGTGCATGTGCTCTTCTCTTTGATGGAGGATTTTTCCTTACTGAGTTGTTGCCCTTTACATTTTGAAATACTGTAGATTGAACGACATCATCTAGTAAACGCAACGTGAGGGCGTGCGACGGGGATATTGCTGTGACCAGGCAATCCTACGACCAGATACCGTAGAAGATTATCAACGCTTGGGCATTCATCAGAAGCCAAGACTTGGCGACAACCAGAGTTCTCCTGGGGTACTACCGAAGACCGGAGGGGACCAAAAGACGACAAAACCATGGAAGAGAGCCAGTCCACACGAGACTGTGCCCTGGATATTCCTCGCGTCTTACATTTAGATAGGGGTTTGTATACATTTGTACATATTTTATTCTATTCTCTTAAAGGTACCGGTAATGTATAACTTATAGAGTAGGGATCTTTATTCCAGAATTTGTACGCTACACGATACTGAATCCTGTATTTCCAGATTACTTTTACCAGAATATATCTTAATGGTTTTATTATAGTACTCTGCTCTGTACGGAGCCGTGGAAGGGACATGCGTTTTATTTATATTTTCACCCTCAGGAAAACAGAATATTTTCCCTTTTTCTCTCAAAACTTGTGAAAAAGAATTTTATTTATTTTTTCGGCTTGGAAAAGAGAATAATTTTCCTTTCAGTGAAAAAGGAATTTTATTTATATTTTCGGTCTTCGAACAAAAAAAAATCCTTTTTTATTTACGTCAGTAAAAATATCATGTGATATAACCTTGCTCTAAGATAATTTGTTTCTCTACAATAAAAATCTCAGATATAAAAATACCAGATAATATAAACTCACAGTATGAGCTTAGCTAAGAATTAGATAAATGCTAAATGAAACTTTTCATTGGTTGATTATCTCGTGGGCCCTAGATATTATCTCGGGGTCCAAGATAATTGATCAATGAGAGCCTGCCATTCTCGTACCATAGCCCACTATGCTGCTTTCTCATTGGACAATTATCTAAGGGCCCGAGATAATTCAGTTGATGCAAAAGAAGAAAAACTTCTATTTTGACGGCCAGAAAAAAAAAAAAAAAACGAAGACCGAAAATATAAATAAAATTCCTTTTTCACTGAAAGGAAAATTATTCTCTTTTCCAAGCCGAAAAAATAAATAAAATTTCTTTTTCACAAGTTTTGAAAGAAAAAGGAAAAAGGGTGAAAATATAAATAAAACGCATGTCCCTTCCACGGCTCCGTAGCTCTGTTGTATGGTGTTCTATTTGTGCCAAGTTTCCGTCGCCTTTTAAAAACGCGACGTCGCCTTTTGGAAAACACGACGTCGCCTTTTAAAACGCGACGTCGCGTTTCTTTCCTATGTTTTTGCATTGTAAAACTCGACACAACGGAACTCGACGTCGCGTTTTCAAAAGGCGACGTCGTGTTTCACCCACGTCTTGTTTGGCAATGTTAAAAGATAGGAAAGAAACGCGACGCCGCGTTTTAAAACGCGACGTCGTGTTTATTAAAAGGCGACGTCGCGTTTTCAAAAGGCGACGTCGCGTTTCAAAACGCGTCGCCTTTCGAAACGCGACGTCGCCTTTCGAAACGCGACGTCGCCTTTCGAAACGCGACGTCGCCTTTTGAAACACGACGTCGCGTTTCAAAAGGCGACGTCGCCTTTTGAAAACGCGACGTCGAGTTCCGTTGTGTCGAGTTTTACAATGCAAAAACATAGGAAAGAAACGCGACGTCGCGTTTTAAAAGGCGACGTCGTGTTTTCCAAAAGGCGACGTCGCGTTTTTAAAAGGCGACGGAAACTTGGCACAAATAGAACACCATACAACAGAGCTACGGAGCCGTGGAAGGGACATGCGTTTTATTTATATTTTCACCCTTTTTCCTTTTTCTTTCAAAACTTGTGAAAAAGAAATTTTATTTATTTTTTCGGCTTGGAAAAGAGAATAATTTTCCTTTCAGTGAAAAAGGAATTTTATTTATATTTTCGGTCTTCGTTTTTTTTTTTTTTTTCTGGCCGTCAAAATAGAAGTTTTTCTTCTTTTGCATCAACTGAATTATCTCGGGCCCTTAGATAATTGTCCAATGAGAAAGCAGCATAGTGGGCTATGGTACGAGAATGGCAGGCTCTCATTGATCAATTATCTTGGACCCCGAGATAATATCTAGGGCCCACGAGATAATCAACCAATGAAAAGTTTCATTTAGCATTTATCTAATTCTTAGCTAAGCTCATACTGTGAGTTTATATTATCTGGTATTTTTATATCTGAGATTTTTATTGTAGAGAAACAAATTATCTTAGAGCAAGGTTATATCACATGATATTTTTACTGACGTAAATAAAAAAGGATTTTTTTTTGTTCGAAGACCGAAAATATAAATAAAATTCCTTTTTCACTGAAAGGAAAATTATTCTCTTTTCCAAGCCGAAAAAATAAATAAAATTCTTTTTCACAAGTTTTGAGAGAAAAAGGGAAAATATTCTGTTTTCCTGAGGGTGAAAATATAAATAAAACGCATGTCCCTTCCACGGCTCCGTACAGAGCAGAGTACTATAATAAAACCATTAAGATATATTCTGGTAAAAGTAATCTGGAAATACAGGATTCAGTATCGTGTAGCGTACAAATTCTGGAATAAAGATCCCTACTCTATAAGTTATACATTACCGGTACCTTTAAGAGAATAGAATAAAATATGTACAAATGTATACAAACCCCTATCTAAATGTAAGACGCGAGGAATATCCAGGGCACAGTCTCGTGTGGACTGGCTCTCTTCCATGGTTTTGTCGTCTTTTGGTCCCCTCCGGTCTTCGGTAGTACCCCAGGAGAACTCTGGTTGTCGCCAAGTCTTGGCTTCTGATGAATGCCCAAGCGTTGATAATCTTCTACGGTATCTGGTCGTAGGATTGCCTGGTCACAGCAATATCCCCGTCGCACGCCCTCACGTTGCGTTTACTAGATGATGTCGTTCAATCTACAGTATTTCAAAATGTAAAGGGCAACAACTCAGTAAGGAAAAATCCTCCATCAAAGAGAAGAGCACATGCACATCTCCAGATTGTGCCGAAAATATCCACCACATATTATGTTAACTGTATCAAAATTACATGAGTTGCGTTGACAGATGATATCATTTAATCTACAGTATTTCAAAATACAAAGGGCAACAACTCAGTAAGGGGAAATCCACCATCAACAGGAAGAGCACATGCGCATCTCCAGAGAGTGCCGATAATATCCACCAAGTAGTATGTTAACTGTATCAGAAGTATAGAAGGAGTTGCATTGACAAGATGATATCACTTACAATGTAATACACAGTATTTTGAACTGTAAAGAGCAATGACTCAGTGAAGAAAACATTCTCAGTCGATGGAAAGAGCACATGCGCATCTTCAGACTGTGCCGGTAATATCCACCAAGTATCCTGTGAAACATATCCAAAGTGTAGGATGAGTTGCATTGTCAAGAAATACTGACGGACGGATGGACAATCAGACAGACAGACAATTACATGTAGACAGACTTCTGTGTTCTTCTATACTACATTGTACTACTTATTTAGCATGTGGTAATGAATAAATATTATCTGATCTTGAAAAAATTGGTCAAGGTCAGTCATCTTCAACTTATTTCTGGATCACTGTCAGCTGCATAGAATTAATTTGGAAAGCCGGGCTATACATGTAAAGATAGCACATATTGAACACAGAATGACCCTGTAAAAATAGGTCAAGGTCAGTCAACTTGGGTAGGCTTCACGTTCATCATCAGCTACATGTGTGATATGAATTTGGATAACTTAACTATCATCATCCAAAGAATGTTGCAAAAACTAGAATTTGACCGTTAAAATTAGGTCAAGTTCAGTGATCATCCATGGGCTTCTGACTAATCAAGTGCAACTGTTGTATGAATTTGGAGAGCCTGGTTATATTCCTTCAAGAGATATTGCGCTCCACAATGGCTATGGACAAAGGGATGGACAGACAAACAGATGCTGCTGATGACAATAACTCTTGGCCAAAGTTGGTCAAATTAAAAACCATTACTTTAGGGTATACTAGGAATTTGATCAAAATCCACATCTCTGAAATTTTGGAGTTCACAATTTCTCACTTTTTTCACATTTTCTGGCTTAGGTGGCCTTGCCCTTCCTCTGACTTTTTGACCTCGAAGTAAATAGGTTATTTCTTTGCCAAATATGCAAGGTGGATATCAAGTTTTGTACTAATGCTGGGCATGAAACACGAGATTTTCCATTTTTTTTACATGTTTTCTGGCTTGAACTCGTGAACTTGACCTTTGACCTTTTGAACTGAACATGAAATAACTTTCTTCTTTGCCCCATCAGCACTATATATCCAATGTTTTGTACCAATTGATAAACTGGAACTGGAGATTTCCCTCTTTTTTACGGGTTTTCTAGCCTATGTCACCTTGACCTTTGACCTAGTAACCTCAAAATCAATAGCAAGAAAGCTATTCCCCAATTATACATTCCGTTGATACACTGACACACAAACAGCGATTCTATATCCCCCGACCGGGGTCCGGCGGGGGATAACAAAAGGAACAACTTTCACCCAGTGACCATTCAAAATAGCTCAATCTCACTTTGTAATAGACTTTTGCTCAGTGGTGGTCGAGAGCAGCTACATGAGAAAAATGTACCCACACACAGAATCCTTTCTAAAAAAATAGTAATAATGAAAGAAAAAGGGAAAAAATTAAATTGAAAAAAAAAAAAAATTAACCATGGCCGAGAACTGCCAGCCGAGGACTGCCACTCGTCACACAACTAAGGCTTACTTCTCTCCTGCATGTATACTTTATTAAGTGTGAAAATAGGTTTAGAAAGCGACAGTGATGTATCATTTTTATTGTGGTGTGGTGTTACCGTCAGAAAAGCAGAGTAGGTCGATGCTGAAACTGAAATGTGTTACTGGGGTGGTGGAGAATGAAAGGAGGCTCACGACCATTTGGAATTTTCAGACAAATCAAGGCGTGACTGATGTCCTGACGTCGACAAATGTCACACCAATAAAGAGTTTGCCATTCAACGTCATGGCGTCACAAAGGAAAATTTATCAATCGCTTACCAAAACGAGCCACTGAAACGTAAATGCTGCCTGTCAAAGTATCTCATTCTAGCCATTCACTCACAAGAGTATGATTACAGGGGAAGTAATTGTGGTGCGCAAAGAGCTGCGCAGAACATTTATTCTTGTAACCAGGGGGCCACCTTAATGCGACTGGAGTATGCAGAAACGGAGGTAGGGAGGGTCGATCACCACTGAAGCGTAACATCCGAAGTCTTAACCCCCCCGCCAGCATATGAAAATTTGACTTTTAATGATTTCTTGATTTTGGGGTCACAGTGACCTTGACCTTTGACCCACATTTTGGTATGTAACACATCATGTCCCTCTAATGTATCTACTGGCAAAAAAAAAGTTATTTTTCATGACTTCCTGATTTTGGGGTCACAGCGACCTTGATCTTTGACCTTGACCTAAATTTTGGTACACGACACATCGTTTTCCCGCAATGTATCAATGGACACAAAAAAAATCATGATTTTTATGAATTTCATGATTTTGGGGGTCACAGTGACCTTGACATTCGGCCTTGACCTACATTTTGGTATGTGACACATCATGTCCCCCTGATGTATCTGCTGACACAAAAGAAAGTAATTTTCAAAGATTTCTTAATTCTGGAGTCACAGTGACCTTGACTATTGACCTTGACCTAAATTTTAGTACATGACAAACCGTCTCCCCGTAATTTCTCAATGGACACCAAAAAAATCATGATTTTTAAGAATTTCACGATTTTGGGCGTACAATGATCTTGACCTACATTTTAGTATGTGACACATCGTGTCCCGCTAATGTATCTACTCACACAAACAAAAATGTTATTTTTAATACTTTCCTGATTTTGGGGTCACAGCTTTGACTTTGACCAAATTTTTGGCATGCAACACTCCATTGAATCCACTCACAAAAATTAGTAATTTTTCATGATTTCCTGATTTTAGGTCACACTGACCTTTGACCTTGTTTCTGGGGTCACAATGACCTTGGCTATTGAACTGGATCTAAATTTTGGTTCATGACAAAACGGCTCCCCATAATTTCTCAATCGTCTAAAAAAATCATGATTTTTAACAATTTCACGATTTTGGGGTCACGGTGACCTTGACCGTGACCTACATTTTGGTAGGTGACACATCGTGTCCCCCTAATGCATCAACTGACACAAAAAATGTTATTTTTTTTCTGATTTTGGGTCACCTTGACCTAATTTTTGGTATGCGACACTTCATTTCCCCCTATTGAATCCACTCACAAAAAATTAGAAATTTTCAATGACTTCCTGATTTGTTCGGTCACACTGACCTTTGACCTCTGACCGCGACCTACATTTGGTATGCAACACATCGTTCCCCCCTAGGGCATCCACTCACCAAAAATTAGAACTGTAGATAGAAAACTGCCAATGATCAATGATTTCCTGATTTTAGACAGTGATCTTTGACCTCTGACCTCGACCTCAATTTTGGTACGCGACATCGTCTCGACCTAGCGTATCCACTCACAAAAAATTGCAACTGTGGATAGAAAACGTTCACAGATATAGACCGGACACGAACACTTCAGTGATTTCCTGTTTTTTATGCCAGTGACCTTTGACCTCTGACCTCGACCTTCATTTTGGTATGCGACACATCATCTCGCCGTAGGGCCACTCACCAAAAATTGGAACTGTAGATAGAAAACTGTCCCAGATATAGACACGAGAGACGGACAGACGGACGGAAACTGCCATCACATAATACGTCCGCCTTTTGGCGGGCGTATAATAAAAATTGAAAATTCTGACTGAAAAATTGTCCAAAAATGCCTTTTTTGAAAATGACATCACTCTGATGTCATCAGTGTGGCCATCTTGGATTTTTCAACATTTTATTGAAGAGCTTAACCCAAACATATAGTGTGGTAAGTTGCAGCCCTCTAGTCTTGAGGATACCGAAAATATATAGGGCCCCCCAGGTGGTTTTCTCTGTGCGGCAAGTTAAAAATGGACTGTTTCCGAGTGTAAACAAAGTGAGCTACTTTCGATTTTGAGGCAGATTCGCAGTCGTCAAAATAAAATGTAATATTTTAAGCCTTCTGTTCATAAAATGAAACAGGAAAATGTAGGACGTCACATCCGGATCTGAACATCTTACTAATTAGACAGACCAGGGAAAAAGACTAACTGGGATATATATCCCACTTTGGATATTTTCTTTTAAATTTTTCCATATTTTCAAGCTGGCATATTTTGCTAGTTATTCTGTTCGTATAAAGACATACAACAGTGGTGAATGATGGGAAGCATAGTGCAACAACAACACGAAAAAATAATGCACGCAATTGCAATGTCACAGAGAATAATTTTGGCGAGAAAAAGTCAGCAAAATTATACAATCGCATCAATTGGTAGTTTTGTGAAGTAAATTCTATCTTGTTTTTGTAGTTTAGATGCCGAAATTCGCCATTGCCGTTTAGTATGAAAATAGGTTAAAATATCCAATTAGGATATTATAAGTTATACCATGCTTTTGCATGGGTACACAGGCTGGTATTTCGTTGAGAAGATTTATATTTTCACGAGCCCGCAGCCCGCAGAATATTTATCTTCGAGACGAAGTACCAGCCTGTATACCCAAGCAAAAGCATGGTATAACAAATTTATCACATTGAAGAGCTATTTTCATGGTTGGTTTAACATATACCACCAACCCAAAAGAAAACAAGAGCCCAAGGGGCTTCAATATACGCCCGTATATCTGCAAAGGTCTACAATTTTGTGCTTCTGAGAATGTAACATATATCACATCTTAGACTGAAATGACAAACTAAAATGAGCTTAACTCTTGGTAACAAGTTGACCTTGAATCAAGAGTCAAGAGCTCAAATATCCAATACTGAAATCGACAATAGTCAAACACAAGAAAATAGTAGTTTTCCTGCAAATGGATTCCTTTCAGCAAGAGAATTTTTCATGAACAGGGCTGCACAAATTACGCTAACAATAGGTTTGGTTAACCGTTACGCAATTTTCATTATGCGTAACCCATTTTCAGTTCACTTGAATTACGGATATTAACCTGTATACAATAGTGATGGGTTATGCTAATCAGAGAAGGGTTACCCAAATTTTTTTAGCGTAACCCATATTTGGGTTAAGCAGAATTTTCAATTTGTGCAGTCCTGATGAAGGAAGAAGAAAGTGATGAAGTAAATATTTATACTTAAATTAATAAACGGGTATGAAGTTCATAAAGGACCCCTCTCCCAGTTAAATTAGTAAATGAATGGTTTTAATTTCACAACAGTTAACTAAATGTACCTGTTTCAAACATGGGAGACAACACCACAGGACAAATGCCATATAATCTGAATATTCCAACCTACATGTAACACATAGAGTCAGCTAAACTTGATTCAATTTTGCGGGACTGTGACCTTGACCTTTGACAAATTGAACTCAAAATGTATGGCTCCTCTTTGCAATGTGAGTAAGGTATACTCAAAGTTTGGTACCAATCCATACCTTGAAACTGAAGATATCGCATGGACAACAAATGTTAATGGATGAATGGACATCGCATTACACGACTTCGTCTTCGACAGGCGTATGAAAATGTGACTTTTAATGATTTCTTGATTTTGAGTTCACAGTGACCTTGACCTTTGAACCACATTTTGGTATGAAACACATCATGTCCCTTTAATGTATGTACTTGCAGAAATAAGTTATTTTTAATAATTTCCTGATTTTGGGGCCGAAGTGACCTTAACCTTGACCTAAATTTTGGTACACGACACATCGTCTTCCCCCAATGTATCAATGGACACAAAAAAAATCATGACTTTTATGAATTTCATGATTTTGGGGGTCACAGTGACCTAGACTATTGACCTTGACCTAAACTTTGGTACATGACAAAACGGCTTCCTGTAATTTCTCAATGGACTCAAAAAATCATGATTTTTAACAATTTCACGATTTTGGGGTCACAGTGACCTTGACCTTTCACCTTGATCTACATTTTGGTAGGTGGCACATCGTGTCCCACTAATGTATCTACTGACTCGAAAAAATGTTATTTTTAATAATTTCCTGATTTTGGGGTCACAGTGACCTTTGACCTTGACCTATTATTTGGTATGCGACACTTCATTTCCCCCTATTGGATCCACTCACAAAAAATTAGAATTTTTTAATGATTTCCTGATTTTTCGGTCACACTGACCTTTGACCTCTGACCTACATTTGGTATGCAACACATTGTTCCCCCCCTAGAGCATCCACTCACCAAACATTAGAACTGTAAATAGAAAACTGTCAGTGATCAACGATTTCCTGATTTTAGGCAACAGTGACCTTTGACCTCTGACCTCGACCTTAATTTTTGTACGAGACACATCGTCTCCACCTAGTGTATCCACTCACGAAAAATTGCAACTGTGGATAGAAAACGTTCACAGATATAGACCGGACACGAACACTTCAGTGCTTTCCTGTTTTTGAGGCCAGTGACCTTTGACCTTGATTTTGGTACGCGACACATCGTCTACCCATAGGGTATCCACTCACCAAAAATTAGAACTGCAGATAGAAAACTGTCCCAGATATAGACCGGACACGAGGGACGGACAGACGGACGGATGGACAGACGGACAGAAACTGCCATCACATAATACGTCCGCCTTTTGGCGGGCATATAAAAACAGGAATATAACTCAACGTTGAACAACGTAAAACATCACGAGTCAGACAGGCAGTGTTGATTCCTTTTCAATCTGTTCTGCGATGAACAAATGAACTGGATGAAATACTTATTTGACATTCTGAATTTCCTGTTTATGTGGCATAAAAAGCATTCGATGATAATTTATTTCTTATCTTCATCCACAAATACGCAATTTGCCTCACACAACTTGTTCCAGTGGCAGATCTCGCCCATACAAACTCGCGCAGACAAATTCACCTGAAACAGTCTTTGTCTGCAGGTGCTGCATGCGCGTCCTTGACTGCGTTGGTATATGGGCACGCGCGTCCTCGACAGCATTGGTATAGGAGAAATCTGAATTGGTATGTACGTGTACCAACGGTGGCCAACAGAGACTTGCAATACGGTCTGATGCACTAGGGTAATTAACCAATCAAAACCCTACAATTTACTCTGAAATGTGATAAAATTACAACATCGAAACTTGAATTTAATATCCCAAGTGAGATATATGGGTGCGGGGTAGGGCTGTGAGGGCCCAGAGGTGAGGGGATGCAGTAATCAAGGTCCGTCGGGAAATTTGGTCCGCTTTTTATGCCCAGAGCGGACGATAATTCCCGATCGATTATAACTCGATAATAACGTCCGCTCTGGGCATAAAAAAGCCGACGGAATTTCCTTCCTGGGGGCCGGCATTCCTACATTCCCCCCGCCCCCCGGCTGGGACCGTGGACCTTCTACCATAATTTAGCCCAGGGCGGAAGTTATTATCGAGTTATAATCGATCGGGAATTATTGTCCGCTCTGGGCATAAAAAGTGGACCAAATTTCCCGGCGGACCTTGATTACTGCATCCCCTTACCCCTGGGCCCTCACAGCCCTACCCTGGCCGAAAAATGCCAGGGTCTTCGTTTTATAAATGCTCATGTGTTTTGATAGGGCCATTGATAAAACGAACACCGTAGATGGAAGACCCTGTATGCAGCAATGACAACCCCGAGGACGTTCGACCATGCTTTAAGTTAAAGTTTAAGTTAAGTTAAGTTTAACCCAGGGCGGACGCTATTCTCGAGTTAAAATCGATCAGGAATTATCGTCCTCTCTGGGCATAAAAAAGCTGACGAAATTTCCTGGCGACCGGTATTCCTGCATCCTGTTTGGAGGTTGCTGTTTATCGGAAACCCATCGCGAACATGGCTTTCACGTTGAAGTACAATTATCAGTTAGTACCGGTATTTATTTTCAATTTTTGCTCATGAGAACTGTTAGCTTAGTTGAAGTTCTGACATAAAAGATGATGCGATTATTGTTCAATTTCTAGATGTAATCTCTTCAGAGTGAGATCGAGAATTCAAGGGGCGGGGGTGGGGGGGGGTAATTTTCACACCCTTGCCACAACATCATAATTGGATAGCCTACCTCATTCGACAGCCGTAGCAACAACAACAATCACAACAGAGTCACAAGTGCAGAGCAAGTTGATCAAGTGATCTATGGAAAAGTGTTATGCCTGCCCTACGTTAGTTGCTCTCCTAGGCTATACTTTGCTTTTCTGTAGTTGAAGTTGAACGAGTATAATTTAACAAGTCAGCAACCAAAAATATGCGGCAAACAGTAGGCCGGCCCCCTTCCACAGCAACTGAGCAAGGCAAAAACAACCCGATTCCCAAGTACCCTTTTACTTCTTGAAAAGTAAATAATAAACGATCCCCGAGCCTCTCTTTCAATTGACTGAAATTCAATTCAATTCACACCCTTGCCCACAACATCATAATTGGATAGCCTACCTCATTCGACAGCCGTAGCAACAACAACAACCACAACAGAGTCACAAGTGCAGAGCAAGTTGATCAAGTGATCTATGGAAAAGTTTTATGCCTGCCCTACGGTAGTTGCTCTCCTAGGCTATACTTTGCTTTTCTGTAGATGAAGTTGAACGAGTATAATTTAACAAGTCAGCAACCAAAAATATGCGGCAAACAGTAGGCCGGCCCCCTTCCACAGCAACTGAGCAAGGCAAAAACAACCCGATTCCCAAGTACCCTTTTACTTCTTGAAAAGTAAATAATAAACGATCCCCGAGCCTCTCTTTCAATTGACTGAAATTCATTACTAAAATACTAGTGGTCGTAAAAGGTGGCCGTTGTTCGAAATCCGTTTGCTACCATACCTGGAAATTTGACCCCGCCATACAACTGTCAGAAAAAATATCAGTCGTGTGGCTGAAACTCAAACTCGGACGTAACTTCCTATTTGAAACAGTCGCGAAGCATCTTGTTCGACTATATACAAACCGTCAAAACATTGAATATTATACCCAGGGATACATAAAACAAGTTCTATTATATTATTATATTGATCAATTATTGTCTGTTCCCGAGGGAACGGTCTCTCTACCATTAGTACCCTCTTTGGGAGGGACAATCTCACCAAAGGTACTAGAGAGCCCTCGGTGGCCGAGTGGTCTAAGGCGCTTCGCTGGTGACCACTAGCCCCACACCGCTGAACCGGCACGGGTTCGAGCCCAGCTGGTTCATATGTGAAAGTTTGTCAGTTACTTGCCGAAGGGCGGTGGTTCTCTCCGGGTACTTCGGCTTCCTCCACCAACCAAACTGACTGTCACCATATGAGTGAAACAAACTTGAGTGTGACATTAAGCCAAATCCCCCCCCCCCCTAAAGTACTATACGGAGATGGTTCACGAGGGAGTAGACAATAGTTGATTTAGTATACCGCATGGGTGTTTACGAATTTGTTTACGAATAAGTGGTATAAAACTTTCGGAACGAGCCCAGCCTTTAGCGAGTCAAATACGAGAAAAGTGAGCAGAAAACCTACCGGACACGCATGAAGTATTTTTATTTATTCAGAATATAGGGCATGGTCGATATGGTCATATTTCATAGAAATGTGACTTAGTTCATGGACCAGAGTCGAAACTGGTGCCACTTGAGATGGCAAATTCTAGTACCGGTTTGGAGGAGGTCTATGCCTGTAGATGTTATACATATGTGATAACCTTTGGAGATCGGTAGTAAGTACACCACGCCTGCTCAACCCTATCTATTTCCCTGTTCTAAATCCAAACTTAAATGGTGAGAAATGGTCCCTTCAACATTTTTGTTACGCTTCCTTCTACAGATCAGAAAATTCGCTCAGTTTAGATTTAGGTGATCTTTCACAAGTAATCATCATGTCATATAATCATTTGGTGATATCACAGTAACGTAATAACCCTGTGAGTAAGTTATTGTCCATTTTCAAATTGTTTTTTCCAATTTCTGCTGGTACCACTTGACATGGCAGACTCGATTTATGTTCATTGAAGAGGTATTTCTGTGTAGATGTCACCTGTATGTGGTAACAGTTGCAGATGGATAACTTATAGGTAGATAATAATAGCACACCTGAACCCTATACCCCGCCCCCATTCTGAAGCCAAATATTGGGGATGGTTCCTCGAATATTTTTATCATTCTTTCTGCTAGAGGGCTGAATGTTTTCGCTCACTACATTTAGGCCCTTGTTTATAGAAACTAGTAAACACAAATTAATAAAATCCCTTGATGATTTCACTATGACGTCATGAACCGGAAAGTCAGTTTTGTCAGCATTTTAGTCTATTTTCATTTAATTCCTATTGAGTTGATATCATAATCCATCAATGTTTCCTAAAGTGGTATTATGATTTAATTGATACCCATATGTTATAAACTATGACTAAAGAGCCAACTCTTTTGACATTATACATCTTAGGCCTATGCTATTATAAAATGCTAAATAAATGATAAAACGGTTGATTACATCATCGTATCTCGCCACAGTGACATATTTGCGTACCATGTCTTTTTTATCTTTAATAATAACCGCATGTGAGCTGGGGATGCTATTCACCATTTTGGGGTGAGTGAGGACAGTTATATTAAAATGATGAATTCTCGTCGTTTAAATAAATGTAGATTCTTCGATGCAAAAACAAAAAAACAAAAACAAAACCCAAATGTCAAACGATGGAATATCGAGGAAAATCGTAGTTTTGTGTAAAAATGAGCAATCGATCTATTTTTACCATTTTGTGTTAGCATTTTCTGCATGACATGGAACATACATTGCAATATACTTACAATATAAATTCCTGTGCAACACTGTTATCGTGATTGCTGAGAGAAGCTGCACGAAAGCGAATATGCACTATGACATGTCCACCCCAATTGCATAACCAGCGTGAGAACTTGAATGTGTGTAAAGGAACAAACCAGAATTTTGGTGGCAGGAGTAGAATATCGAATATGTAACAGGAGTAAAGTGCTAATATCAGCGTGGACGACTGAACTACAAGCGTCTGGTACGTCATTCATAATTCAGCCGTCGTCCATTAAAAGAATATCCGCGTCCATAATTCAAAGACCTATTCCATATTCCATATAACAGTATTGGTACCAAATTCAAAAAGACAATCATAGTATACATAATCATAGGCTAGCTTCCTGAAAGAGAGAAGCGAATGATATATCTCAGTCACGCTATGAATGCGACTGTTCATATTAGCATCATAAGGATCTTGAAGTACATGGGTTCATACGACCCCTAGCCCCGGGTTAAGGGGAATTAGATACAAGTTACGAAACGTAACGCTATAGATCTTGCACGCTACGCTCGTATTTTGCTATCGGCATGCGATATTTATCGCCAAATTGGGGAAACTTTGAGTGGAGGCACTTGGTGGTATAGCCCTGTTCAGGCGATGTTCAGGTCAAGTTTTCAACGTCGATGTATTCAGGTTACTTTACCACCGCGTTTTGGTGTGGTTTTGAATAGGGTAGAACCAGTGGATGGAAGAGACAAGGGAACTATATAAGACTTAACCACCAAAGTCACAAATAATTCAAATCTGGAGACTATTCTGACTATTTTGTCAGAAGGAAATCGTTTATAGCCCTACTCGCATGGCATGTGATGTAAAATGGATATCAAACTATTTAACCATTTTGGAATAGACGATTTCCAACAGTAATGTTGAGGCTGTATGGAGATTTTAGTATACGGCCAATTTGAGCGTTAAACTCATGATGTCTTTAATATCAGCATCATTCGAAACGTTTGTCAATTCTCCTTTCATAAAATACTACCTTACTATGTTTGCGTAGAAGTTTGTGTTGTCAGTGTCTAAAAAATAAGGGTTCTCGATCATGGATGCAGAAAGGAGGTGTTCGGTTTGACCGTATTTTTTTCCTTAGTGTGTTGCGTTTATAAACCGAAAATATAATTTCCTCTCGTTTACTTTAAAAGTTATTAGCTTGAAAGAGAAAATATTGAATTTTCATTTTCTCAATTTTCACCGAGAAGAGATTTGTCAAAAAAATATTACGAGCATTAGAAAAAAAGCATTTGTTTGTTTTTGCAATTTTTAGTGATATTCTTGAAGGGAATTCCATTCATATATAAAATATGACACCTTTAACCAAAACGAGTCTTACATATCGACATGCGATGGATTTGATCCAAAATGATACTGAAGAATCGTTTTGGTTAAAGGTGTCATATTTCCATGATATTGAAATATGCCAAAACGCTTGTAATGCTCTGAAAGGGTGTAGTTCACCGCCATTCGGTACATGATTCCTCATTTTGATAATTGTAACAGCTGCTTGGCCGAATGGTTACAGTGTCGGACTGAAGATTAAAAGAACACCAACATTATGGTTCGAATCCACAAAATCCCGAAAAAAAAATTCTTCATTTTTTCCTTTTTCACCCATCTTCATCATTTTGGACTTTAAAGTGAAATAAAGACAGCGAACCCCTGACGCACATAATTCCTTATTTTAATATAATTCGTCAATAGAATTGCACACAAACAACTCCACACACAGTCAGTATTTGAATATTCTGACGATCCAGCAGAGCAAAAAATTAATTGCTACACATATATAATTTCGTCTTAGGGCAGCGGAGAGTTGTAACTATGAATTGAAAAGTTATAAGGTTAAACTTGTCTTATATATCAAGGCCTTTATTAAGGAAATGACCATCAACAAGTGACGAAGCTTGCTTTCCCAGTTGATTATGCATGTGCCAATATGTGTCAATGGTAGCCGTATGAGAATATGAACCAGAATTTCCCATTGGACTGGCCTCGCCTGTCTGACAAAGAGTTGGGGAATACCTGAGCATTACGTCACAATTTTCCGGCCGACTCGGAGCGAGACAATAGAGCAGCAGAGAGCGACTCTGAAGGGAAAAATATCCATCTAAAGCGAACACCTCCTTTCATAAGAGTCATGGATGATTGTATTAGCATCATCATCGTCATCATTATCACCATCACAGATCTCTAGAACAGGTTATGACTGTATGCAAAAATGTGTTTCTAGAGCAGGTTGGTGTGATGATTTTGGAGTTTTACTGATGCAGGGGTCATTCATCATTTATATAATGGTGTATGATTATCTGAAGAGCTAACACTGATACAGACTCAGTTTCAAAGGATTTAGCCCCATTCAACTTCTGAACAATATTTCCAAACTGCCTGGTCATCCATTTGCCTAGTTTGAAGGCAAATCATTTCATCATAATGGCACATGGGCAGTTAATTTCGGTGGAAGTGAAATAATTTCTGAGTATCTTTATCGAACTTAGAATAAGCCTACTGCAGAGGCCTACTCTCTGCATCAACGCTGGAATTTTTCAAATATCATTAGAGGTTAGCAGAATATATGATACTCCCTTTCAGCAACCATCCCATTCGAGTATGGTCACAACCTGTTATTCCAGTTTCAGGTTTGCAGCATTTCACAATAGAGTATCGGCATCAAGTCGATTGATGACGACGTCTATGAGGACGTTACCAACTAAGCATGGTTCCCTTAACATACTCGATTTTATTCAAACTAAAGGTATATATTCAGTTGCGAATCATCATCTCGAATACCATTGTGTACCTTTACACTGATGAGACAAGCTGACATTCATTTAAAGAGCTAAATATGGAGTGGTCTTGTGAAACTTCTGATTGACTGAGATGCCAAGTGACTCACACTGGCATTCTGATCTCAGCGCCGGATCCCCGTAACATTTGCTTTTGAACAAAGAACAGGGAATTTCTTGATTGGTTGGCAGAGTAGGGACGTTATATATGAATTATTTACGTCTCGACAGTAGAGGAGATAGTGGAAGGGAATCACCTGGTAGAGTAGGTGGTACGAATCACCTTGCTTGTGTCCTGGATATCTTGCCACCATCAGGTTCCTCAGTAGGTCTATCCTGTGTGTATTCGTTTTGTTTCATCGGAAGGGGGGTAGGTGACTTAATACAACCCAATCACTCTTATTTATAGCCCAATTTGTCTGACCCCTACAGAACATATTACTCGCCAATAATGGCAGAGTTATATAATGTCATGATTTGTTTATGTAATCTAATCGAGAGACGTCACGTGGGGACTATATCCAAATGTCAACTGAAAGAAATACCCCCTTCAAAAAAGGGGTATATGTATTTGTATGACAATATATCTCTTATTACTAACTCAATTTATCTAACGATCATGATTTATTGTTCAGCGCCACATAGCGCAGTTTTTTATATCTAATGCCACGGTTCTATTCCAACCCTATGGTACAATTGGGGGGAAAAACTCAAATGTTATTTTAACAAAAAAAATTTACCGTATTGAAAAAAGGAGGTATCTGTGATCAATTTGGCATATCTTTCCTATTATTAAGCCTAAGTGACTGAAATTTACTATATCGCATTTAATATAAATGTCATTGCTATGTGCAGTCAGGATTTGATTTTGTATGGCATCAATAAAGGGTCGTACTAAGTATCGACTTGAATAAAAAGAGTCCTTTCCGGAGAAGGGGTTACGTGTACTTCAATAGTCATAATTTACTTATTAATCATTCAATCTTTCTTATCATATACAGTTCGGCATTTTGCGTAGTGTTTACTATTATCAAAGGTGGTTTTCGTATCCCAGTTGTATAATGTCACTTGGAGGTAATATTCACATGTCAATTGAACAAAAAAGTTAGCCCTCTGAAAAACGGGTGTATATTTAATTGAAGATTCCTAACTACCACACATATGGTCTAATCTGTCTAAACTTCATTTCTGACTACTCGGCACTATTGGCAGAGTTACGTCGTGTCAGTAGTTTTTTTTTTTTAAATTTCAACAGATGGGGACCAGTGAGTGAGTGAATATGATTTAACGTCGCTTTCAACACTATTTCAATCATATCACGACGTTGGTTCCTATTCCTTTCACACACGGAAACCACACGGGTAGGGTCCTATAACTTGTCAGAAAACTGATCGTAGATATATTAATGTCGGAAGCCATAAAGCATTCTTTAACTCTACTACATACAAGAGATATCATTCATGGGATGTTTCTTTGTTTATAGAGTTGCTTGAATTTCTCATTAAAAATATCTATGTGAAATTTGGCAACACAATATATCAGCAGCATATAGGTATTCCAATGGGTACTAATTGTGCATCCCTGTTGGCTGACCTGTATCTGTTCTCTTATGAATTTGACTATATGCAGGCGCTTTCAAAAACCGATCCATTCAAAGCCCGTTCCTTCTCATTCATTAAACGCTATAGAGACGATCTTCTCGCTGTGGATAATCGCTATATAAATGCCGCAGTGAAGGATATATATCCACCTTCATTGGATTTGAAGGAAACTACAGATAGCCCTACAGGCACATCATATTTAGATCTATATCTCTATAAAAATGAAGCGGGCATTCTCTCTCGTCGACTTTATGACAAAAGAGATGATTACAATTTCGACATCGTAAACTATCCCTTTCTGGACAGTAATATTCCAGTGGGACCTGCATATGGCGTATACATATTTCGCTTAGTAGCATTTGCTAGATCCTGGGTTAAATGTGACGATTTTAATCAACGTCACAAAACATTGGTGCAGAAACTTAAAAAACAGGGCTATTCCACCAAGCGCCTGCACTCAAAGTTTCTCAAATTTGGCGATACATATCGCATGCTGATAGCAAACTACGAACGTAGCGTGCAAGATCTATGGCGCTACGTTTCGTAACTTGTGTCTAATTCCGCTTAACCCGGGGCTAGGGGCCGTATGAACCCATGTACTTCAAGAACCTCATGGTACCCATATGAACAGTCACAATCAAAGCGTGACTGAGATACATCATTCTTAGATGACGACTTTACAACGAATATTATGGATTAAGAATAGTGATCAGCGATACGGATTTGATATTTTTGGAACATCATGATGTCTTGCCGGCATCATTGAAAACTGTTGACCGCTTCTCTCTTGCAGGAAGCAAGCCTATGTTTATGTATACTATGATTGTCTTTTTGAATTAGGTGCTAATACTGTTATATGGAAAATGGAATAGGTCTTTGGATTATGGACGCGGATATTCTCTAATGGACGACGGCTGGATTATGAATGACGGACTAGACGCTTGTAATTTTAGCACCCGATACCCCACGGGTCTGGAGTAAATCTCCAATTTACGGATAGAATAAAATGCTTCCCCCACAAAGACGGTGTTGATATAAATACGTTCATATTATTCAGTGTCAAAACATTTACCAATTTTCAGAATTGGACATGATATGTTGAAGGCCGAGCTGGTGAGACTTCGAGCAAAAAGTCCGAGATTACATGTCTAAGGCCAGACTTAGGTTTCTCGCTTAATATGGAACATTTTGCGGAACTCAAATACACATCTAGCACTCTCCCAACGTTTCAGCTTGGCCTGAGCTAGTTCTTCTCAAATTATCAGACCTGACCCCTCCCCCAGTGTAACCGCCTTTCGTTGATTTCAAGAAGAAAATTTTCACACAACAAGCATTTTTCCCATCATCTATATTTTTTAGGAAATAATCTAGGAAATCAGGAAATAATCAACTTGACACTTTACACGTTCATGACTCGATATTGCGCAACTAATCAAGAGTTTTGAAATGAATAAGGCAGATTGATTACAGCCATGCGCATTCAGCGGATGATACACCGTGATTGAGGGCAGAATTTTACTATTGACACTTGGGGAATGGAGTCTGTTTACATCATCATCTGTTCAGCATCATCATTAATTAAATTGAATTGCGGATTGTTATCAGATGCAAACGTGAGGATGATTATATTTGCCACAACCAAGGCTGAATCCACCACCAAGTTTCCATCTCAATTCGTTTTGGAATATAAAATCGTGCACAAATAATCGGAGATAAATTGAATATGACAGGGGCATGAAGTCCTCCATTGAAGGAATTGTTTTATTATTCGGGGAATTTATCTAAACCTCGTGGGTGCACAATCATCATAATCCAATGTTTCACATCAGAACTCATCATCTTGGGCCCAGTTTGCCTCTATCTATGATCCAAGGTTTTTCTTCTACAGATCAAGGAACTCATTTCAGCTTCAAGTGACCCATTAGACATTAGAAATTTACTTCGATGGCAGACAATTGCACTGAACTGTCATCCAAATTGATCAGCAATGCGTGAATTTTTACTTGGTAATTGTGCATTTTGAATAAGATCAGATGATCTTTCGACATGGTTTCGTAATTTATCAGCGTGAAATTGTTACAGTAAATTGATGAAGCTGGAGGTGAATGAAGAGTGAGATCTGGAACTTTATTTCGTCAAACCTAGTAAGGTATAATAAAATGGTATTTCTCCGACTTCACGTCTAATTTCAAGCCATCATTCAAAGTCTCATAAGATTTCAAACAAATGACGTCACCCACCACGTGATCTCGTTCTTCTTCAATATGGCTTCACGCCGAGTACCGAACATATTGTAAACTATCTAGGTAATATCTAAGCATCGGGACACAATCTATGCAATTAATGCACGTATAATTCCCAAGTGTCATTTCCATTCTCGTGTTTATCCAGGAATATGCGTATTCGGATGAAAGAAAACTGGAATTATCGGCAGCCTGTCGTGAACACATATAATAGAAGTGGACGACCGAAATGGCCTACTTCTGAAGCAGACAGGAGTCTGTGAGAAGCTCCGAAAGTTTAGATAACAAAAAGTTTAGAAAAAATCATCCTTGAGAGCCAAAGGCAGATAATCCACTCAGCGGGAAACAGGAATTCCAATCAGTCGTGACCACATATAGAATGTGGACGACGAACCTTCTGAAACAGAATAGATTCTGTGAGAAGCAGGACAAGAATAACATAAAGAATTCCCGAAGGATTATTTTATATATCATCCTCCGAGAGTCAAAGGCAAACTGTCCCCTCAGTATCAATCGACGGTCATTACGATCGAATTAAACTGATCAGTAAAACGGCCTGGTTTTGGTGGAACGAGTATCTTGTTCTAATAACACGGTCTAAAATGCTTCCACTTTAGGCATGTGTCAAAACAGACAAAACAAATCTGACAGGTTTATGGGAATGCCAAGAAAGTGAAAGTGAAACTTTCAGAACGCGAAACGAGGAAAACGCCTTGCATCCACCCAAATAATCGTGGAGGACAACAAGAGCAACTGTGAAATTACTGACTGATCAGATCACAAATAAATATACGATTTAGATCTAATGTCGAACGTCAGACCAAGCTTATAAAAAGACACTATATGATCAGACTATCAGTGAAAGTTCTTTAAACTCAACACTGAATACTACACCGGGTATTTAAAAACTCAGAAGGGATCCCACTAGCATGGGACAGAATCTATACTCCAGGTATATCACAGATGAAATGGATCAGTTTTCAATCAAAGAGATCCAAATTATGCATCCATCATAGTGTCGGCCTGAAACTGAAACGGTGAGGATGATGGAATTCCAGTTTTTAAAAATTTCACTGATAATAGGGAGTCTATATCCTATCGGTCCCATGATGTTGAACGGGCAAAATTTAGGGTGTCAAACTTCAATATAGGGTGCCGAAAAGACAAACTCATCTGGGTCTTGCTAACATCACAGTGAACCTCCTAAATGGAATGTCTGCAAATTTAATGCTTTCCAGTGAAATGGAATGCAGAAATTGAACCACTATATCACAAATGTTATTGATTCCTCGCTACTATCTATTAAAATGGACAAAGTTTATTAAACCAGTCCAACTATATCCGACAAAACCAGTCCAAATATATCCGACATACCAAATTACCATGGTTTGGCCTCTTATGTGTCCAGGGTTTTTTTTTGTCTGAAAACCACAAACAAAAATAGTGGATTATTGTTTCTTATTGATCCCTTTACATGTTAGTTCATGTCACAAGAAAAGTGATAAAGATCAATACATTTAACAGGAACTGGTCATTAAACCAACACTTCTGTGCTAGAAATTTCTGTTGCTGAAATCGTTCAACATGCATTGCACAACTATTCAGGTACTGGCAGAAAATCGTCAAAGGCAAAACTGCTCGATAAATAAGGAGCACACCCTTGATAGAAATAAAAAGGACGACAGGAGGTCAGATAATTGACTCCTCACCTGAGCCAATAGCATGACTGAGCCATGATAATGAATGGTACCCTTTAACATTGGGTGAAGGCAAACCACAATGAAGTAAACTCCCTATCTGGATCCTGTACAATATGTGTGAAATGAAACGCACCTATGTGTGTTGAACCCATCCGTATTGTCAAATGGACAATCACACAATTTAAACTTAATTTGGGGGTGGCTAAATGAGGCCTCCAGCAATTGGTGTATGTATAATTTACCAAGCTAAGCAACAAGTACTACTGCCTTTAGATTTGAACCGAAACGGATAACGAGTAAACGAATAATTCTGCATGACTGGTCTATTGAACGGTACTGTAAGGGAAACCTATAGAACGTACCAAAATAGCACAAAGTCGGCTGTGCATTTTACGTTATAAAGGTCAGTTGTCCCGGTCAGAACAATAGATATATACACACCAGTGTCCGAGGGAGTTATTCTCGCGTAACCATCACACATCCTTTTAAAAGCGCACGAAGTACACGAAATGTAATTTGATTTGATGAGTCAAACCGAGTAAGGCATAATAAAGTCCCACCCAAAAAGAGCAATAAGAAAAAAAAATACATAAAAAAACAGAGGGAAGGGAGGGGGGGGGGGAGGGGGTGATTGCATATGTGGACATTGACATCTGGAGATAGTTGGTATCGGTTATTTGAGAGTTCTCTCCCTTTAATTGGGAAATAGTCCAGTCTAAAGATGTCCAGTCTACAGGAGTTGACTCTACGGATTGATATTTGTTAAATCATAGCGTGCTTTGACGAACTTGAGCTGTCAGAAACTAGCATGAATAAAAGATTACATAACATTTCCTGTGTTAGCTGCTGGCCAGACCTCATTGACGAGCTTAGGAATCTTTGTATACATTTTGCATTGTATTTTGCAGGATATTTCACCGAAAATCCGCTTCGTAGATCTGACTACCATGGTGACATTTTTCATGCTTCAGGCTACACGTGCACGTACATTTAGCAGAAGAATGGGTTATGTTTGTGTTGTATACTCTGAGGAACATTGTTGGTTGGTAAAGCTTTATTCTTTATTTTGGGACTGAAATTTACCACCGACTTGAAAGTTCAGCGGAAATACTAAATATCCCGATCACCCCCCCCCCTCGCAAAAGGTGGGTAAAAGGCCCTTAGCCCCGGGTTACATATCTCACCAATGCGCAGAATCATGGTGACATTTTTCATGCTTCAGGCTACACGTGCACGTACATTTAGCCGAAGAATGGGTTATGTTTGTGTTGTATACTCTGAGAAACATTGTTAGTTGGTAAAGCTTTATTCTTACTTTGGGACTGAAATTTACCACCGACTTGAAAGTTCAACCAAAATGCCAAATATCCCGACCCCCCACGGACTATAAAGCTTCCACTTTAGGCATGTGTCAAAACAGACAAAAAAGTCTGACATGTTTATGGGAATGCCAAGAAAGTGAAAGTGAAACTTTCAGTACCCGAAACAAGGAAAACGCCTTGCATCCACCCAAATAATCGCGGATGACAAGAGCACCTGTCAAAATTACTGACTGATCAGATCACAAATAAATATACGATTTAGATCTAGTGTCGAACGTCAGACCAAACTTAAAAAAAGACACTATATGATCAGACTACCAGTGAAAGTTCTTGAAACTCAACACTGAATACTGCACCGGGTATTTAAAAACCCAGAAGGGATCCCCCCTAGCATGGGACAGAATATATACTTCAGGTATATCACAGATGAAATGGATCAGTTTTCAATCAAAGAAATCCAAATTATGCATCCATCATAGTGTCGGCCTGAAATTGAAATGGTGAGGATGATAAAGTTCCAGTTTTTTAAATCTCACTGATAATAGGGAGTCTATATCCTATCGGTCCCATGATGTTGAACGGGCAAAATTTAGGGTGTCAAAATTCAATATAGGGTTTGGGTCTTGCTAACATCACAGTGAACATCCTAAATGGGATGTCTGCAAGTTCAATGCCTTCCAGTGAAATTGAATGCAGAATTGAACCACTATATCACAAATGTTATTGATTCCTCGCTACTATCTATTAAAATGGACAAAGTTTATTAAACCAGTCCAAATATATCCGACAAAAACCAGCCCAAATATATCCGACATACCAAATTACCATGGTTTGGCCTCTTATGTGTCCAGGTTTTTTTTTGTCTGAAATCCACAAACAAAAATAGTGGATTATTGTTTCTTATTGATCCCTTTACATGTTAGTTCATGTCACAAGAAAAGTGATAAAGATCAATACATTTAACAGGAACTGGTCATTAAACCAACACTTCTGTGCTAGAAAGTTCTGTTACTGAAATCTTTCAACATGCATGGAAGGTCATTGCACAACTATTCAGGTACTGGCAGATAATCGTCAAAAGCAAAACTGCCCGCGAAACAAGGACCACACCCTTGATAGAAATAAAAAAGGACAACAGGAGGTCAGATAATGGGCTCTTCACCTGAGCCACTAGCATCACTGAGCCCTGATAATGAACGGTACCCTTTAATATTTTGTGAAGGCAAACCACAATGAACTAAACTCCCAATCTTATGGTGGCTGATATCTGCCATGTCGTATCATCGTACTATCGCCCTATTTTTACTGGCGCGATGATACGATGGTATGATGCGATGGCACGATGCCATGGTACGATGGCACGATACCATGGTACGATGCGATGGTACGATGGCACGATGCGATGATACGATGGCACGATGCGATGGTACGATGGTATAAGGGAAATTCCTCCATCGTACCATCGTATCATCGTCCCATTGTACCATCGTACCATCGCGCTTCGGAAGAGTTGCTCAAGTCGCTTGATCAAACGAAAGTCAAGCGCAAATAAATTATATTCATTGATTTTTAATTGTTTTCATCGTACCATCGTATCATCGTACCATCGTACCATCGTATCATCGTACCATCGTGCCATCGTACCATCGTATCATCGTGCTATCAATTGGACGCAATGAAGACAACTCTGACAACTCTGTTGGCCCAATTCCTGGTTATCTCCCTTGATTCAAGCATTTCGAAATAGGTACGAATTTCCCTCCAGTTACTTGATCAAACGAAAGTCATTTGCAAAAAAATTATATTGATTTATTTTTAATTGTTTTCATCGTACCATCGTGCCAGCGTATCATCGTACCATCATATCATCGTACCATCGTACCATCGTATCATCGTACCATCGTACCATCGTGCCATCGTACCATCGTACCATCGCATCGTGCCATCGTACCATCGCATCGTGTCATCGCATCGTACCATCGTACCATCTTATCATCGCGCCAGTAAAAATAGGGCGATAGTACGATGATACGACATGGCAGATATCAGCCACCATACAATCTGGATCCTGTACAATATGTGTGAAATGAAACGCACCTATGTGTTATTATCCGTATTGTCAAATGGACAATCACACAATTTAAACTGAATTTGGGGGTGGCTCAAGGAAAATGATTTCAGCAATTGGTACATGTATAATTTACCAAGGTGATTGCATATATGGACATTGACATCTGGAGACGGTTGGTATCGATTATTTGGGAGTTCTCTCCCTTTAATTGGGAAATAATCAGTCCAGTCTAAGGTTACACACCACTAAATGATTCTTGTACCGAGGGTTATCCCGGAGAATAGAAGACCGGCTACAGCGATTGGACCATATTTATTCCGGAAGTGAATTGCTTTGTGTAATACTTTTTGTTTATCTCTCTACAATAGTTGGTCTTCATAACTAAGAAGTTTCTTGGTCACTTTGAAAATAAAAAATAAATTTCAGGAAATTTTCATTACACACCCCTTGCCGTCGTCATGGGGGTGTTTATTCTATGGCATATCTTCCTCCAGCTACAGCTCGGAAAAATGGTACATAAGGTCACCTCAATTTTCGATATGTTTGGAGGCAGAAGCCAGGCTTTCTGACGATATATGTTATTAGTCGTCGGGAAATATTGGGAATAGGGTTTTTTGGACATGTTCCAGGCCAATTTACTACATAAATAGTAAGGTGATCATTTGGTGGTGTGCAACCCTAAACATATCCAGTCTACATGAGGAGACTCTACGGATTGATATTTGTTAAAATATAGCGTGCTTTGACGAACTTGAGCTGTCAGGAACTAGTATGGATAAAAAATTACATAACATATCCTTTGTTAGCTGCTGGCCAGACCTCATTGACGAGCTTGGGAATCTTTGTATATATTTTGCATTGTATTTTGCAGGATATTTCACCGAAGATCTGCTTCGTAGATCTGACTACGATGGTGACATTTTTCATGCTTCAGGCTACACGTGCACGTACATTTAGCAGAAGAATGGGTTATGTTTGTGTTGTATACTCTGAGGAACATTGTTGGTTGGTAAAGCTTTATTCTTTATTTTGGGACTGAAATTTACCACCGACTTGAAAGTTCAGCCGAAATACTAAATATCCCGATCACCCCCCCCCCCCTTCCTCGCAAAAGGTGGGTAAAAGGCCCTTAGCCCCGGGTTACATATCTCACCAATGCGCAGAATCACAAACATGCCACTAAGCGTAGCGCAGACGTCATCCCCCTTATCCAAGTTTTATGCTTATTTTTTCAACCTATTTATTATCAAACCTGAAACGCTCGAAGTGAAGACGCTTAACTGATAGGTAGAATAAATTTGTCCAACCAATTTGTTCTCTTAATTGTTTGTGACGTTGATTGAAATCATCACATTTTAACATAATACAGCATGTCCCTAGGCGAGATAGGCATGAGCCCCGTGTCACCCTTTTGTATTGTACTATCGAATGAATTAGTTTAGTAGTACTAGATGATGTGTCTCCTGCAATGAACATGATATCCGTATATTGACCTACATTAGTGCATCTTCACCAGCCAAGTCAACTACATCGCGAAGCTCTCTACGCTGCCTTGACATTCTTAGCTGGTGGCAGAGGAATACTGCTCTGCGCCACCTAGTGGAAGTTTTAACGGCGAGAGACTTTTGCCACCAGGAGTTGTCCCCCTTCAATCACAAGTCGGCTCACACGTGAGGCGATTCGTTATCGTTCGACCTTGCAGCGTGTCCCAAAATCTGTTTCAATTGATCAGAAACACCGAAAGCGGCCGTGAAAGTGCTCTTCCTGTATCTTTTCGGTAGAATTTCCCTGCACATTCGACACAACTCATTCTTAGTGGGAGCCGCCATCTTGAGAAACCAACTACGTAACGCGCATTCTCATTGAATGCAGCACGCCGTCTCTGCATCCAATCATCAACGAGTATTAACGTTCCAACTTTACTAGAGAAGTATGCCAAGGCAATGTACAGAGCAACGTTATGTACGTCGACTTGGCTAGAGAAGATGACATTAGTGTAGCAGCCAACGTATTACCGTCGCACTCATATAACTCGTTTTCCTCCGTTCTTACACATTTCACTCACGAAAGGACAAGATGGCGTACGATGACGTCCAGGAAATGCCGTGGATATATTGGAAGAAACTCCGAGGCGTTCTATGCCTCATCGAGTTACGATTCTTTCTAACATGCCATGACTATTTGCAGAAAACAACTTTCCGACCCTCATCTAACGGAATTAACTGACGACTCACGATGACCGTCACTAGTGCATGTCATACCGTACACGGGATGAAATTAAAAACAAACGTATACGACAGCTTTCGTTGATCTTGGGGATTTCTACATCTGTATTATTGGATCATTTCATGTTACATGGATTGTTCTTCTGTTATAAAACACATGCATTGGTTTGCCCTCCAGTACTAACGGCTCTCTTCGGTATTGGATACAGCTGTTCATCGACTTGCTTTATTCTCAATGAAATATGGTCCCCTACATTTTACTTTAAACGATTTGTGCTGCGTTTGTTAGCCAGAAGTGACAAGGTTTGGAAACGTTCTGGTCGAGCTTTAACATTCGGATATTCATAACAAGACTTTCCCATCGCCAAATGTGGTACGCTGGAAAAGCCGATTCACTCAAGTGGATTTACATATTGTATACCACAAAACCACAACCATGAAGCCAAATTAAGGGTACTGAGCCCTCCTGCATACACTTTTACAAACCCTCTAGAACTTGTCTTTATACAGCTAAAAGTATGCCTCATAGCTAGGGTAATGTATATATTTCATGTAAGCACATTTCTATTATTGATTCCATATATATAAATTTGTTCATTGTAAACCTGTAGGTTGTGAAGATATTCGGATTTTAAACAAATTTAACTTAAATTTAATTTAAATTTTTTAAATGCTATTTTTAAAAAAGTATTCAACTTATCATAACTTACTTCATCATTTTCTGTAGAAAACAACTCAAACAGGAATTCCGATTTTATTAATTTTGATCTAGTTCTCATTCTATTGACAGTTAATTGAATATTTCTTTACAAAATTAAGCATCTCACAGTTTTGAACTTTGGAGTTCAATTAAATGTCAAAATAAGAACTAGACCAAAATTGACAAAACTGAGACACAGATTTTTTGTTGGAGTTGTCTCCTACAGGAAATGATGATGTAAGTGACTATAAGTTGATTAGTTTTTTGAAAATAGCCATTTAAAAAAGAAGGCTCATTTTTAAAAATTATTTGTTTAAAATTCGAATATCTTCACAACCTGCAGATTTACAGTGAACATATTTATTTATTAGAAATCCGTAGGAAATGCGGTTTCAAAAAATATATACATTACCATAGCTATAAGACATAGTTTAACCAACATGAAGACAAATTGTAGAGGGTGTATACAAGTTTCTGCAGGAGGGCCCAGTATCCTTAATAAATTTGGGTCAAATTAATTCAAGAACACATTAATTCAAGAACACATTATCAGTGGGAATGTTATTTTATAAACTAAAAACAGTTCATTTCTACTATTGATAATTCAAACTTTTATATGATGTAGTTCCAGTGAAGCAAAACAGCATGAAAGCATATAGAGTTCATTTTCGTAAAGGGATCATATTCCGTTCAACATCCTCCAGAAGATTGATGGTATCATTACCCTTCCTCATCTATTCTTTATCCGTCGTATAATGAGTTTGACCTCATTTCCACATCGATATGTCTCTTATATAGCACGACATACAGTAGTCAGAGAAATTAAGTTAACCGATCTCTGTTTTTTTTGGGGGAAGGGGGGGGGGGGTATTCTTGTTGTATTTACAGCTTGCAAGGTAATAATCCCAATACACATCAATAGGCAATGACGTCGTTTCGAGCCTTCTACGGCTAAGCTTTCTGATCTCGGGGCGTTTCTGTTAGATATAACCAAATAACGACGTATACATGACGAGACAGTTTATTGGAGAGGTAAACGACAAAACATCCTAACGAAATACAGAAGACCTAAAATAATCTTTCATGGTTTCATATTTCGAGAGTCGACATGAAAACGGTAGGACAAATACATGTATATATGTGTACTATTCATCACTTGTATCTAATTATAAATGTTCATGCAAGAGCAGTTGTGTATTTGGGGGAATATTAAAAATTTCTTAGTTTATCTGATCCAAATGTTAGATCATCGCTGAGGACAAGCTGGTAACTTTGTTAGATCATCGCTGAGGATACTTCGTTGATTCTGCTTCGTCTGATCGTTGGTGAGAAGTTTGGTTGAAATCGAGCATACCGTGTAGTTGTTTTCTAATAGCTGGTATCCTGAGAGATTAATGGATCAATGATGGGGTTTATCATATAAATCGAGATAAGTATTCTCCCAATTGAGTAAATTGATTGGGACTGCTGGAGATTGTCCAGGCTGGCAATTTCCAGGTAAATCGGACCTGGAAGAAAAAATACCAAAGATGTACAGTGTACCATAAAGTACGTAATAATGTAGATAGAAAATGTGACCAGTCCGAGGCCGACTACGACATAAGAACGGACAATAACTGTCCATGCTTTATGTCCACCTATTAGCATGTAGCAAATTCCTGGGCCTTTTAGTTGCAGTGGTTGTATGAAAGGAATGACGAATACGGGCACAATTAAGGACAATGGAATAATCCAGGTAATTACAATGATACACACTAACAGCCACCTGGGATAACCAAGTGTATAGTACTTCAGTGGAGCGAGGATGGCGTAAAGTCTGTCACAAGCCAACACAAGAGAGGCCAAACACTGGAAGTAGTAACTTAGAGGCATGCTAATTCTGTAGGACAATTCCACACAGGTATGAATGTAATCGGCAGTTATCCCAAAGGCGTAAATGATATATGTTATAATTTCTAGAGAGGAAAACAGCAAGTACATAATATCGGCAAACAGCAGATTCCCTATGAACACTTTTGATTTTAAATTTGTTAACGGTACGGATATCAGTGATTTCAGAACATAGAAGTTGAACAACACCCCCATGCAGGCGAAAGCTAGAGGAAAAGACCGCATTAAGGCGACAGTAATAGTAACGTCAAGTTTCTGGAGCGTTCGGGATTAGCTAGTTGGCTAATGTCTCCACTCTTCACCTCGTTTCTGGTGCGGTTGATGACATCTGTGATATTTTCGCTGGTGTTCATCTTCGTTTGTATATTTCACTCACACCACCAACAAGTGATTGTTATCCTGTGAAAAGTCAGAAATACGTCTTTCAAAAAGTGAAAACAATGATATACATGTACATGTATGCAAAACATGTAGTATATAGTATGCCGGGGTGACGACTAAGAATGTCCGGCGGCGAAAAGTGCCCGAATCCACCCAGCTAGGACATTTGTCTCCACATCTGAGACCATGGACGGACACTTGTCTCTAAAGAAAAAGATAGGAGAAAGGACATTTTGAGCGATCACACCTGTTCCAAACCGATGGTAGGATAAAGATTGCAAAGGATGTGTTCGCTTTAGATGGATATTTTTCCCTTCAGCGACGCTCTCTGCTGCTCTATTGTCTCGCTCTGAGCAGGCCGGTATATTGTGACGTAATGCTCAGGTATTCCCCAATTCTTCATCAGCCCGACGAGGCCAGTCTAATGGGAAGTTTTGGTTCATATTCTCATACAGTTACCATATATATTTTCATGAACGATTCAACTATTTACGAGCAATAGTCAGTTATATTAATATATACACCTACTCAAAAACTGACAACTCTCTGTCAAAAGTTCTGCGAACAATAAATACGGAAGTAACTGCAAAAAAAAACATATTGGCACAAGCATGATCACTTGGGAAAGCATGCGTCACCACTTGTTGAGGATCATTTCCTCAATAAAAAGAGAATATGTTTAAGTTGCAAAACGGGACACGTACATCAACGGAAAAATGGGAAATGTCAATAGCCATATTGTAGTGACGAAACATTGAAGAACAGCTGTAACTGCTGTGAATCAGGAATTTTCCATTTTTGGCCAAGCAGGCCTTCATATTGGAAATCTTTTACATTATAACTTTTCCGTTCATAGTTACAATTTTTATCTTCTCGTTGCCCTGAGACGAAATACTCTTGTGTGGAAGTTAAATATATGTTTAACAATTATTTTTTGCTCTATTGGATCGTCACAATATTCAACTATTGATCAACTGCATGGTGTGGCTGTGTGTGCGTGCAACTCTATAGTCACGAATTATATTAACATAAGCGATTAATTGCGATAGCGGTTCGTTGTCTTCATTTCACGTCACTATTGCACTTTAAAATCCAAAATCAAGATGGAAAAATAACATAAAAATTAAAAGAAAAAAATTTATGACTTGGAGTTTCGAACCCAAAAGTTGACGTTTCTTTGATTTTTAGTCCAACACTCTAACCATTCGACCACGAAGCAGTTACAATTTTTGTTTGCAGTAATCATGTTCGGAATGGCGGTGAACTTCACCCCTACAGAGCATTCCAATCGTTTTCATATATTTCTATATTAAGAAAATATGACACCTTTAACCAAAACGATTTTTCAGTATCATTTAGGATCAAACCCACCGAATATGGATATCTAAGACTCGTTTTGGTTAAAGGTGTCATAGTTTGCATATGAAGGGAATTCCCTCTAGGAATAATACCAAAAATTGCAAAAACAAACAAATGCCTATTTTCTAAAACTCGTAATATTTTTTTGATAAATGTCTTGTCGTTGAAAAGTCAGAATACAAAAATTCAGTATTTTCTCTCTCAAGCTAATAACTTTTGAAGTAAACACGAGGAAATTATATTTTCGGTTTATAAACGCAACACACTAATACGAAAATACAGTCAAACCGAACACGTCCATTCTCTATTGTCGATACGGTTAAAACAATAAACATTAAGTAAAAGCTGTATGACATGGCGTCAATCAGACTTGAAAAAATGTGTAAAACACAATTTACGACTTTAGAAATACATGTAAGCTGCAGTTTTTATATAACAAATTACGTCGGTCAGGATAGTGAAATTCTTCAAGGTATGCATTTGACGTATGAGTTTTCGCCTTGCACCTCTTAAATAATTAGATATGAATTAGTGACCAATCTATTTCGATTGAAAATCAGTCTATTAGATTGAAAATTCCAGTTTATTAGGACCTATTAAATTGAGTTTTCAGTCTACTTTAGATTCATTCTGTCCTTTTTGCAGTCTGGACATGAACATGTTACATGTATCTGACGCCTGCTATACAAACTGCTACTTAATATCACTTAAACAACATCAATAGACCAGAGACTGCAGAATCTGTTCCCATGGTATGCTGTTTCTTTAAGAGATGCTAAATTTCAATGGAATGTTGAGAACCATATTGTAGCAATTATTCTCGATTTCAAAGGCGCGATTGAATGTTTTCCGTGGTGTAAAAGGGCCCTGACACTACATTTCGTCACTTTTATCTATCCGGGCTAGGAGTAGTTTGAATGTCATGTGTTTTGTACCTCTATTGTGTTCATAGGAACAGGCACAATCAAAGCGTGACTAAGATACATACTCTTAACACGACTTGGGAATTCATTTGGATAAAGAATAATGGTCAGTGATTAGGATTTCATGTACAGAGAACCATTATGCATTGCTGACATCATTGGGAATTGTTGACCTCTTTGCTCTTGTGGGAACCCGTTAGATTTTAATCACTAACATTACTGCAGAAACTCTCAAAACAGGGCTATACTACCAAGCGCCTTCACTCAAAGTTTCTTAAATTTGGCTGTACATATCGCGTGGTGACAGCAAAATACGAGCGTACTGGGCAATATCTATGGCGATACGTTTAATAACTTGTCACTAATTCCGCTAAATCCAAGGCTAGGCGCCGTATGAACCCATGTACTTCAAGATTCCCATTGTGTTCCCATGAACAGTCACAACCAAAGCGAGACAAATCATTCTCTAGTTAGCTGCTTTACTACGAGACTCATATGGATTAGTAATACTGATCAGCGATTTGATATTTTTAGAACATTTCAGGATGTCTTGCCGGCATCATTGAAAACTGTTGACCACTTCTCTTTGCAAGAAACTAGCCTATGTTTAGGTATACTATGATTGTTTTCTTATAATTTGGTGCTAATTCTGCGAAATTGGACTGTGAATGTGGAAATTCTTTAATGAACGACGGCTGAATATGGAATGACGGATTAGACCCTTGTACATGTACACTAAAGTAGCCTTTTATTTTTTTATTTTTTTCAAGTTACTTTCTCCAACCATATATCTATTATTACAAAGTTTTCCACTAAATCCGGCCTCAATTAGGGTTAAATTCTATATTGAACCTTTTTCTATCAGGCTATGACCGCAAATGGAAGCGTCTAGTCCGTCATTTCAATAATCAGCCATTGTCCATTGAAGAATTCCCGCGTCCATAATCGAAAGACCTAATTCATATTATATCATCAGCACCATCTTAACCTCACCAGGCCTAAGGAAGGGGGCGGGGGCGGGGGTACAACACTTTCTGCGCTACCTCCGGAACGACAAAAAATGGAGAGCTGAAACTCCGTGACTTTATAGTTTATAATATTGGAGTCATTTTGAGCCTATTTGCATAACCCTCGAACATGGGATCATCGATTCATTCAAGATGGCGGTCACGTGGGGTACCAGAAAAGTTATGTTTTCGTCGTATTTCTTCAAAATGTTTGGTTTTCTGCGATGAAAAGTGGGAAAAACTATTTTATTTTACTTCACATTAATATTTACTAATTTACCATGCAGCCTGTACAGGTCCCAAAAAGCCCAGGTCCGATAGGGTTAAAGAATAAATCATACTATGCATAAAAAAGCTAGTTTCCTGCAAGAGAGAAGCGGTCAACTGTTTTTCAATGATGCCGACAAGGTGTCAAGATTTTTCAAAAATATCAAGTCTGTATCGCGCATATTTTCGATATTAAGTATTCTTAATCCGTATGATTTTCGTTGTAAAGTCGTTATTAAGAATATGATGCATCTCAGTCACGGTTTGATTGTCACTGTTCACATGAACACTATGAGGTTCTTGTAATACATCGGTTCATACGGCTCCTAGCCAGGGTTAAGGAGAATTAGAAAAAAAGTTACGAAACGTAACGCCATCGATCTTGCACACTAGGCTGGTATTTTGCTATCAGTATGCGATATGTATAGCCAAATTTGAGAAAATTTGTGTAGACGCGCTTTGTGATATTGCGCTGTTTTATAAGTTTTTGCAATAATGTTTTGTGACGTAGATTAAAATCGTCAAATTTAACACGGGATATTGCAAATACCACTGGGGCGAGCTATGTTTACGCCATAGGCCTATGCAGGTCCCACTGCAATATTGCTGTCCAGATGAGGAGAGTTTATGATGTCGAAATTTTAATCATGTCTTTTGTCATAAGGTCGACGCGATAGAAGGCCCGTTTCATTTTAATAGAGATATAGGCCTAAATATAATGTGCCGTTAGGGCCATCTGTAGTTTCCTTCAAATCCAGTGAAGGTGGATATATCCTTCACTGCGTCATTTATATAGCGATTATCAACCGCGAGAAGATCGGGTGAAAAAAGTTTGTTGAATGAGTAAGAACGTGCTTTGAAAGGATCTGTTTTTGAAAGCACCTTCATATAGTCGTATTCATAAGAAAACAGATATATGTCGGCTAAAAGGGGTGATTGGAATACTTAAATGTTGTTGATATATTGTTTTGCCAAATTTCTCATAGATATTATTAATGTGAAATTCAAGCAACTCCATAAACAAAGAGACATATTTCATTCATTTTGACCAAAACCGTTGACGTACTGACGGAACAAGCTAACAGAGACGGTTATATATCAAGACACGGGATTGGGTTGACAAATCAACTTGAATTGATGAGTACCTCAAGTGTGATTCGGGAAGTTTGTATAACTGTATTGTACTACTGCCTACACCGACATAATTGTTTCGCGATCGAAAGTTTTTTAAGCTGGTCATAGGACGACATAGTTCTATTTTCTTACATGTATTTGTTTCAATATTATCGTCATTGATGCACCAGGGATTGTTTTCTTTGATCTTTGAAAACAATTTCTACTTCCAGTTTTCCATTTTCCTGTTCATTCAACTACCTCATGGATCCGCTGAAGATCCTACTTAATCAAGTCGTTGGCGGAAATTACTGAGTTCGAACAATGCGACTTAATGTCTTCGGGACTATCATCACAACCATTGATTCACTTATTATTCCTACCCACGTACTGGTATCAAAACAACCTGTCAATGTTGATATACCTACTCATTTATTTGTATCAAAACAACCTATCAATGTTGATTTGTTGAGTGTTGATATTCTTACCCATTTATTGGTATCGAAACAACCTGTAAATGATGATATTCCTACCCATTTACTGATATCTACACAACCCGTCAATGTTGATATTCCTACCCATATATTTGGTACACAATCAAACCTGTCAATGTTGATATGTTGTGTGTTGATATTCCTACTCATTCATTTGTATCAAAACAACCTAAAAAGGATTATTCCTAGCCATTTATTGGTATCAAAACAACTTGTCACTATTGATATCCTACCCACTTTCAATGTTTGTATTCTCTCATTTAGTTGTTGGAGTTGTCTCCACATGTTATGGTTTGGGAGTTGTCTCCCATGATTTCTAGTCATGTTCTTTGGGAGTTGTCTCCCCTTGATCCATGCCTTCAGTGCAGAGATCGCAATAAAGTTGAATTGAAATTGAATTGAGAGAGCCGATAAGTACACCAGTGTAGTTCTTTGAAAGTGATATCTTTAGAATAGCAATATGGTTCGTATTGCCCACTTACGGTCGGAAGTAGCAACCAGTAACCTTTTTCGATTAAATCCTTTGATTTTCATTAGTTGGATGTTATTAAAACCCGTTGACATTCGCAAAGCTCCATTAAATCTATAGTGGAGCGAATAACCCGTTTAAGGATTGTTTATTTAAGAAAACTGTTTGAGCTATCAGAAAGTCCAGGAAGGTCGCCAAATGCGCAAATATTAATCATTTTCAGGACTTCCGCTGGCTCGATTGTTTCTATTTTTTCTTTTCCCTTCTATTTCCTCCAAATCTACACTATAATCTCTGTTGATAGGCAAATTTAGCCCGATTATTTCCGCTTTCGTAACCCTTTCAAGCGTGGTAGGGAGCATTCCACGCCTACCAATCATTATACTATATCTCTAAAAAGACAGAAAATGGAGAGCTAACACTCCGTAACTCTGTATTGGAGCCATTTTGGTCCTACTTACATAACCTCCCGTGTAAAGTATCCTGGTGAATTCAAAATGGCGTCCATGTGTGAAATCAGAAAAATTATGTTTTCGTCATTTCTCTTCAAAAGTTGTGCTTTTCTGCTAAAAAAGGTAGGCAAACACTATTTTATTTCACATCAGATTATTATTTACTAGTTGATCATGCACTTTTGGCGTGTAAATCACATAAAAAAAATTGTCAAAAATCTGACCGAAATATCGAGAAAAAAATGACGTCACCGTGACGTTAGCAGAGTGATCATGTCGGATTGTTTTACATTTTCCCCCTAGCTGAAGGGGTAAGAAAAATATTTAGGGGGATGCTCCCATCTCCTGTTAACGCCCCCTAAAAGCCAGGCATTTTTGGGTTAATATTCTTGCAGAAATATTGCCTCAGTACGAAATTGATGAAACTGACACAGGACTCAAGAGGAGAACAATAGCATAAGCTAAACTTGCTAACACTAAGGTTTGTTTGAAGCTGCTAACGACAACATGGAAACCGCAAGAAATGGCTTGAGAATACCTGGTGACTATATTTTCCTTTCCTTTTCCTTTCTTAATTGGAGTCCTGCATTTTAAAAACCCATTGCATGCTACATTTAGCATTTTATGACCCATATTAAGCTATAACTTCATTACCTCTAAAACGCTCTGATAGATGCATTATACACATTTAAAGCCAATATGTTGGTTCGTTGCTAACAGCTAACTGTACCTCGATTAACAATTTAAAAACCTTGCGAATGATTCATTTGACAGATGAAGTCATGTGCCTCAGAAATGAGGCAGATAATTCCACCATTTTTCGGAATCAAATAAATTGTCCCAGATACAATTAAATTTGACTAGTGGAATTGTACTAGATACAATTATATTTGACTAGAGGTCAACGTTGAAAGAAAACATATTCGAGCTAATGGCGGTCATGGTGGTCACCTTGAACTTTAAAACAGCAGAATTCGATCCAGCATGTTCAGAAACATAAATTGCCACATACCTACTTCGAGTCGCCTATATATTGACTTCTAAAAAGACAATTATTCGCCTCACTACAGTAGAAAATAAGCAACGAGTATTTGATGTAAACCTTACAGCAAGAAAAGGGTGGTGTTTTCCCCATGGAATTGACAATTTTTCACAATTTAACGGCTAAAACTGTGATCTGTGATCAGATACTATTTTTTTTCAAAATAAACAATTGCGTTGCGATGTCCATGTGAGAGTCATCTTTCCTCTTTATGAAAATAATTGTTAATCGAGAAAATAATCACGAATGAAATACGATATTGTTGTTCAGTCGCGTTTTAAACGAACATCGAAATAAGTAATGCGGCTCCGCTCCTGCTCCCGTGACTATAAAAGTTCGTGAAACATGTACAACAGCCGATTATGTTACGTATTTTTGTACGTCATGTCGAAAGATACAGACTTATTCGCTAAAGTCGAAGTTGCACTCCACGAATATTTCCTCTTTCCCTAGTTTGAATCATGATTTACATATATTATAAGAAGGGAGCATGTCAAAATTTGGACCGTGGCACGGGATTCATTTTTCACGCATGCTCGATTAAGACGTGCTGCATTCAGATTTTGTTATCGTTTAGGCCGCTCCAAACACTTTCTTTCGGCCGCGGTTCGCCGACCAATAATGCCCACGTCCAGGAAAGACCGATCTCAATGCAGAGAACGGTCCATATGGACCGGTCGTTTTTTGACGCGGGGTCGGACCTAGAATAAAATGTCCGTGTCTGCCACGAACACTACATTGCAGAACCACAAATCATGTAGTTGTTCAAGTGACACATTAGATGAAATGAACATCGGTAACGCCGGTTCCAACGCAGGTTCTATAGCCGTACATCTGGGTTCATAATAAAAAAAACTGTTATTCAGTGTCACCTGGATCCGTGAAAGTCTAATATAACATCGAAATCTGAATAATCACCAACTACGTTTAGTCAAACGACTTTCAGCGAAGCGATGAGCCGACGCACCAATGCTGCTCAATACAGTACCTGTGTTTCATCTTCAATCCTTCTTTCCGACATTGCACCAACTCTTGTATGAAAAGAGAAGCGGCCATTGATGTGATAAAGACATGATATGTTCTAAACCGGTTCATAAAATTCTAATCACTGGTTATTCCGCGTGCATACGTATTGAGGGAGTTTGTGATTCGCAAAGATGTTCTGGACGTTAACTGTTAATCAAAATATTCAAATATTCAATACGGCGCATTTCAGGCATCTTGGAAACCAAAGCATCCATGCTATCTCATCTCCTCATTACTACAACGAGTCGTTACCGCCAACGGTAATTTGTAATTTCAACAGCGAGTTTTTCAAAATCGAAATTCCGCACGCAATTACATCTCATTTACCAGATTATATCAAAATGGTTGAAAACAGAGATAACCGGGAGGTTGTTTACTTATTAATCTATTAGATTCCAATGTGATGGCCCCTGGTGTTGGTGGAACGGGGCAAGTAATCCGAACACTGACTTGCAAATAATCATATATACAGGGAGTCTATAGAACAATTCACTATTGTGTTCAATATTTTTAACAAATCTACACAGTTCAACTGATAAATGATGCAAACGTTCTCTTTAAGATGTAACTCGAACTACAGAAAAACTTACCTCGGTGAAATACAGCTCTTGTGAATATATCTATAACTCTTGTGAAATATTCTGGATGTTCTGGATGGTCTTGATCACGTTACTGTGAGGTGGCATGAAACAGAAGATCTTGTATAATCCATCTCTTATGTGTGGGTGTGGCCATGAAATAGGCCGCGTCATCGTACTGCCACGGCCACTACAACGGGGATCACCCAATTACAAGCGTCTGGTCTGTCATTCATTATTCAGCCGTCGTTCATTGAAGAATATCCGCGTTCATTATCCCGAGACCGATTTCATGTTCCATATAGCTGCATTAGCACCAAATTTTGAAAGACAATCATAGTATACATAATCACAGGCTAGTTTCCTGCAAGAGAGACGCGGTCAACACTTTTCAATGTTGCCGGCAAGACATAATGATGTTCCTAAAATATCAAATCCGTATCGCTGATCAGTATTCTTAACCCATATGATATTCGCAGCAAAGTCGTCATCTAGAAAATGATGTACCTCAGTCACGCTATGATTGTGGGTGTTCATATGAACACCATGAGGATCTTGAAGTACATGGGTTCATACGGTCCCTAGATCCGGGTTAGTCGGAATTAAACACAAGGTACCCAAGAGATTTCAATCAATCTTCATAGTCCGGTAGCCACTCGCGAGAACATGTCATTCCGTAGCACCCCCCGCGTAGATTTTGTTTGGCTTCTTTTTCTGGAAGATCAACATCTCGCGGTCAATTAAATACCTGATGTAGATATCTACGGTGGTGCCTAACGATGCTACATGCAATTGTTTGATGCTCACTGGTTTTGAAAAATTTAAAACCGAAATGGGGGTAGGGGTAATTCATCCCTCATATTTTTATTACCCCTGCGCTTAGCGATCTGAAACTTACACAAATTCACCTCCGAATAATGACCTTTCAGCTAAAATAATGAGATTTTCTCTAGCTAATTTGACCACATCATAGTGACGTCATGAGCTCGAGGAGCCCTTCTCTTATGATTTTTTGGGAATATTTTCTCCGATTTTCTCTGTTTCTTTCACAGTAATACATTCCTGATGGTATTTGACATATAATCTTGAAAGATATATGTCTCCTGTTTAATTCTGGACCAGAACCGTCTTTCTACTAAGTCCCGTTTGACCCCAGCATGGATTCATATAGATGTTCTCCGGTCATGACACCACTGAAACCGAATGGGGGTAGGGGTGATTACCGTCCCATATTTTCTTTACTTCGCGGTTTATCATACTGAAATCCTCCACGCATTGGTTTTGGATATTGGCCTGAAAGGTAGAGTAATCAGACTTCCCGTAACTGCTTTAGTTTCGTCACTATGACGTCATAAATATAGAAATTGTATTTTTCCTTTACTTGTGCCTGATTATCGCGCCTTGTTCTGTTTTTTCTTTCTTTATTTCTATAAAATGTTCCGATTATATCTGGATAGTGTATCAAATGGTTTCATTTGAACCAAGCGTCGTACAGAAGTAAATTAACATGATTTTGTGGGTGACAAACTAATAATCTGGCCTGAAATAAAACAGAAGAACAAATCTGATTGAGAGTGCCCCACAAAAATCGGGGTTAGTTGGAATTTCTCATGTCTCTTGTCAAACTCAACGTTACTTTGTGAACACTTGGTATATAATGATTATTGCATGGGTATACACAACTTTGATACAATCACAGCAAGGTGTTGTGAGGAAACATAAACTGTAATGAATAAGAAACGATTTTATTGCTGGAGATTGTCTGTTTGCTCAATCTTGTTTGCAATGAAGTATGGGCAGAATCGAAATGGCGGCCGTGCATGTTGGTATGGTCTGATATCTAGGTAAAGCGCGGCAGAGATATTTAGGCTACGTTCGAGAATCGACCGCATTCACGGGTCTGAATGTGAGGTGCCGAGGGAAGCTTTCCTGTAGAGTAATATGCTTGCTCTTTAGTTGCCAGACGTCGTCAATTTTCCCCACCTTTCTGCACATCGCTCCAGTTTATTACCTGTGTATGGTAGGTTTCCCTCTCGACAAGTATGTGTAGGTTTATTGTTTTGGTGGGAAATTTAAGCCGTACGACGTCAGGTAAGTTACAGGTTAGTTTTTCAGGGTATTGTTGCATTCACCAGGTTTACCCCATGTTGATACGTTTACTCCATCAGACATCCTCGATGCGCATTCATTAGCATCAGATGAGTTATTTGTTTGAGCTGATCTGTCATCACAGCACCCGAGCTAGCGTAGCTAATTCCGCTTAAGCCGGTTCTAGGGGCCGTGTGGATACTTCATAGTCTTCAAATGAACATCTGCAGTAACATCGCGGCTGAGATACTAAGGCTACGTCTGAGAGTCCACCGTATTCTCGGGTCTGAGGTCTGAATCTGAGGTTCCGAGAAAAGCCTGTGGTTGAGTTATATGGTTGCCCTTTAGTCGCCATGCGTCAGTTTGTCCCACAATTTATAACGTCTGAGGCTGTTCAATCTAATTAAAATTAAATCATATCTTCTTCCCTATTTGGATATGTCGCTTGAAGGATCTAACGGGCTTGCAGTAACTCGAGTGTCAACCAATCCTGGGAACGCTTCATAATGCTTGGAAGGGAACAGTAATGATAGAGAATTTTTGGTTGGTTTAGTCGACTTCGACATGTCTTTTCATGTTTCCGCGGTCTCGACATTGTGGCACCATTATACGAGGTAGATATATGGACTGGTCTTTGGTGTAAACATTAGGGTAAACGGACAAGGTTACCATACCCCCCCCCCCCCCCCCCGACTGCAAGCGGATTAGTCCAGATGCGACCATGATGTCATAATGCGATCAAATATTCATGGTTTGGGCGCTCAGAACACCAAATTCAATTGAAATACTTAAGATTCTATATAGCGACATGTTCGATTGGGGAGCATTTATAGGATATTAATTTATTAAGATTGGGGGTTGTTTGGATATCATAGTTTCACATAGTGTTCAAATGAACATCACATTCATAGCGTGACTGATATTCTGGACACGACGTGGAATTCATTTGGATAAAGAATAATGATCAGTGATTAAGAGTTTATGTATAGAACATATTTATGTCTTGCTGACATCGTTGAATACTGCGTTTTCCTTGTATTTATTTCATACACATTGGAGTTGGGGCTAACTCTCATACGAAATAGGTTTTGCGATTATTGAAGCGGAATTTCTTTATGGGCGGCGGCTGATTATTGAATCTTGATATCGGATCTGACACTTGCTGATGATATAACTATTATATTGACAAATTCCTATATATTGGATATTCCTTTTCGAAATTGTTTTCCAATTACCTTTTGTACAAAAGGAAGGCATTCGAATGTTTGTTTTCCTTGCTCAACATCAATAAGCATCACAGTGTAATAGAATGTTCCCATAATGTATATCTAGCTTCAATAATGGAACCAAAGAAACTGAAAAGTATCCATTTTCGAATGAGATATATTTATCGAATTAATATGAACTGAGGTACAAATTTTCAATATTCACCATCCACATTAGCTTTGATGCGGATGTTATACGAATTAGATCTTTGGATTATACACGCGAAAATTCTTTAACATATTACGGATAAATATTGAATGAGGAAAATCGACGCCTGTATTGAAAAGTTGGATGTATCTCCATCGAAGCGTCAGTTCCATAACAATAAAGCAGATGCTATCCATAAAATAGAATATAGTGTTATACAATATCCATAGGCGGGTGGCTGGATGGGCA
>JAVTVY010030262.1:0-13072 GCA_036873755.1 Hanleya hanleyi | reverse complement strand
ACTTAGAGTGAAAATAAGACTTTTTCATCACTGTTTATCGTGGTGTTGTTGTTGTATACGCATATGTATACGATATATTTCTAACCACAATAATCAGTTGATACATTTAATCACCAGAATATATATATATTTAAAACAAAAATATTTATACATTTTTTTTCACTCAAATATACACTAAGCAAGACAGTGTTAGTGATTGTGTGGCTATATACAGTACACGCTAAATATTAGTGAAAACATTATATAGCTAGGCTACTACCCTCCACCACACCATGCAGCGACGACAATAATCTACCAGTATAACCATGAGAATACCTAACGTAAAACTGGAAACCAAAAATAACAATACAAAAAATTAAATATTTAACAAAAAATTATATTCCCATAAGGTTGAGAGAAATGAAACAGAAATTCAACCGAATATGCCATTTCTCCTAGTATTACCAGTACTAAAGTTTAGTGGGCCTAGATAATTATTTTACAGTCATGAGTCTATATAATCTGATAGCATAGTATTTATTATACCCCCCGCAACGAAGTTGGGGGGGTATACTGGAATCGGCTTGTCCGTCTGTCTGTAGACTACTTTTCCGGACTACTCCTAAGAGTTTGCTTCTATTTTAATGAAACTTTACATATGTGTTACCTATGGTTTGACGATGTGCATGTCCTATTTACAAGGCGAAATTTTAATTTTTGACATATTTATGACGTTTTGAACTTTATAGGACTGCCATTTTCAGGATTACACAATTTTGTCCGGACTACTCCTGCTACGATTTTGCTTCTATTTTAATGAAACTTTACATATGTGTTACCTATGGTTTGAAGATCTGCATGTCCTATTTACAAGGCGAAATTATAATTTTTGACATATTTATGACGTTTTGAACTTTATAGGACTTTGCCATTTTCAGGATCTATTCCCATGTAGAGACAAGTTTCTAGTGTTATCAACTACTCCTACTATTTTTATCAGAAGGTTCTGAAACTTTGTAGACATGTTTGAAGATTTGCATCTCCTATTTGTGACATGAAATATTAATTTTTGTCAAAATTACCCAGACTTGGACTTTGTCGATTTTCTGCATATATTCCAATATATAGAGCATGTTCTTGTGTAATTAACTAGTCACACAGTTATTACTGGATGTTTCTGAAACTTTATACACATGTTTAATATGGTTTGAAGATGTGCATCTCTTATTTATGACCTGAAATATTTGGTCAAAATTACCAAATTTCTTCAAATATTCATGTAATGAGTGCACTGATAACCTGATCAGCAAGCAGTATTTTACATTATAATATTCCATCATTATACCCTCTCTCCCCCCCCCCCCCGCAATAAAGCTGGGGGAGGGGTACAGGATCGGCTTGTCCATCCTGTAGATACAATTTTGTCCGGACTAATACTCCTAAAATTTTGCTTCTATTTTAATACATTTACCATGCGATTCACACATTTGTTACAGAGTTATGGCCCTTCCTATCCTTGGGTTTTATTTATACTGTATTGAAATATTACTCGGAACGGGAGACTTGTGTCTTGCAGGACGGGGGGTATCTCAGTTATCCCTTAGGATAACAGTTACATCTAGTTATATTTATACTTGCCTCGCCATCAACTCCTCAAATGAGCCGTCTGCAGACTTCCCTCGAATTTCGAGGTAATTTTTGAGTGCCAGCGGCGACCATAAAGTAAATTTTTCATGGAACATGTCATCCAGGCTATGGCCGTCTTCGGGGTCCTCGAGAAGTTTGCGTTTACCCTTGCCTTTTCCTTTACTTGAGCCATTATTTGCACCTTTCGGCATGTTTGATTAGCCTGGGTCACGTGCTTTCTCGCCAGTGTTTACGTTCCACTGACTCAGAGCCTCGCTCTGGATATGACCCAGTTTACCTAATATGGCGAGACTGTGGAGTCATGTATTTATGCCTATTAGCCTGGGCCACGTGCTTTCTTGTCAGTGTTTACGTTCCACTGGCCCAGAGCCTTGTATTAAATTACATTAGCCTTAAAACGTATGGCTGTTATGTCTGTATATTGGACCCCTGCTGGCATAACAGGGGTAGTTTAGAAATTAGCTATGCCATACGAAAAATTTCAGTTCGGATCAATCAGCGGCGACAGAAATGCCTTTTGTCACAAAATCTTCACTAACCACCCTTCATTGATACACAATTCCATGGTCCCGTGACTTTCGAGTGGAATATAAACAAAGCCACGTGACGCGCTCACCGGCTCAGGTTGAAGAACCAAGGACTAACATGCTGCTGTTCTAACCCGTGGAAAAGATTGAAAATCTTGATTTAAGTAAATTCTACTGGGGCCCCGAGACTAAATAATCTGTTCTTCACGCTAATGCCGTGCAATATAGGCCTAAACGCAACTGCAAAAACAAGAGTTATCTCCCCATTCGCCGATTAGCTTCAACATTAATGTAAATGGGGCAAGCTCGATTTTTCATTATATTCTCAAAAACCAAGTCCGCAAAAACTATGAAACTTCAGAATGATTTGAAGGATCACACTCTCCTAAACATCTAGCTTTCCAGGCCTTGCATTCTGAAAAGTGAACCAGACTGAACATCTGAATAGGCCATATGAAAAGGACTCACTTGGCTAGCTCCAACTGACCTTATGGTACACGGTTGTCATTAGGTTCCACGTACTTCCATGCCACAATCGTAAGACAAAGCCCGAACCGTATAAACGATGATTTAGTTGTTCCTTACCATGCATTTTCCGACAAAACGTATCACGAATTAGTCCGAATCGTCCGAATGGCTAACATCTGTTGTCTTTTTGAGTGGGTTTCGCCGCCTTTTGTACCAGTCCCCGCTTGAATATATGATCAGCTCCGCCATGTTTGTTTTCACGCTGAAGTGTCGACTGCGCAAACGGTGGCCGCATCGGGAGAGGAACAGAAATAATTGACGGAAAATGTGTGATTTAACACCAAATGTGTTTGGTGCATGTGCTTCAAGAGAAACGTTCGAAAAATAGTAAAATCTGTTTCCAAATTCCTGAATATTTCACGTACCGCGAGTATAAACAACCAGAGTATCTGACATTGATGACTAACCCGTCAAATCTGCGCATCTGAATTTATTATAAACATTTGATCTCCGTTTTAAAATGTTTTATCTGCCATTCTTCCTCGGCCTGCCCATGCTGCCTCTCATCGACAAGTGACCATGGCAACCACGCGCAAATATCGAGAAATACACTAATCGAATCTAGTGGAAGCTGAGGTGGTTTAGGGCGCTTGCATTTACTGCTGGCAATTTGGTGCCAAAGTCTGAGAGCGCAGGTTCGAACCCCCACGGGGTCGACCCATCCAGCATTAATTTCTGTGCTTTACCAAGAAAGTCTCATCATAAAAATAATTGATTAATAATCGAATCTACTTATAAACAATGTTTTATTAAAACTATAAGTTGACCCAGCCATAGATTACATCCCAAAGCCTATAGGCTCTAGTTTTATATAGAGGTAGCTATTTGACCAGAAACAGTGAGCTGGGTTTGTTTTAAAGAAAATGTACACAAGACTTCTGTAATTGTCATTCATGTATTGTACATGTACACTGCTCTGCAATGGTGTATTGATTAGAGCATCGACCTCATAATTAGTCCTGGGAATATTGCACATTACAGAATATTATGTTTGTTTTCACTGTCAGCTTATCTCAGATATATTTCTTTTGTCTAGCCTTCAGACTAGGAATGGTCCAACTGTTAGTCTCTACGTCAAAGTCCGATAACCTATCAAGGGCCGCCCAGTTGATTCGTGAGGCTGCAGAAGCAGGAGCTCAAATTATTGCATTACCGGTATGTATCAAAAAACCAACAACAGACTTGTTCTGAACCCATGCAGTCCACATGAATCATCTTCAGAATTCTTGTAGCATGAAGTTACATTAACCATCTCGAGCTGTGATTTCATCCCTCTCCAGGATGTTGTTTTGTGAGATTGATGTGAGAGTAACTACATTCTCTAATATTGCTCTCCATTGCATTTCCAGTTTGTAGGAGAGTGATTAATACATTGTAATGGTCCTCGAGAAAAAACAGCAGGAGTCCCACTCTCATTTAAAGATGAAAGATTAGTACTTAGGACTAATTCAGCCTCCTCTAATTATTTCCTTACCCTTGAGCTAGGGGGCTGAAACTTGCCACGCTATACCCTTCATGTGGGTCAAATTTGAGTATTGGTGATAACTATTGAAGGAGTAGGCCTACATCTAAATGTAGGCTCTCCAAATTTGTACGTAACTGGTGATTGACTAGAAGCTTTTCTAATTTGACTGACCTTGACCTATTTTTCTCAAGGTCAAATTCTAGTTATTGTGTTATCCCAAGGCAGGGATCATGGCTCAGCTGTTCAAATTGACAATGCACTACTGAGGAAAACTGGTGAAGCCTATTCATGTTGACCGACCTTGACCTATTTCATCAAGGTTAAATTCTAGTTTATACAATGTTTTGAAAGGTTATAGTTCAGAATGCACTGGCGTATATTCAAGCCATATTATATTAAAGCCATATACTGGCGTATTATAATAATGGCATTTTTGCCATTCCATTTGGAACTTCTATCCATTCTGATTAGCGGGTGGTTGGGTGGGTTCAGGTTCTGGTAGCTTCAAGGCATTTTGCTGAGAAGCAACAGGAACTTGATACTGTAATGTCTAGCACTATCACTTGTCTTTATTGCACCATGTAAGCGTCCTGCCTGTGTCTTGTGCGCTGTCCTCAGTGTTTTGTAGGGTGGATGGAGGGTGTCTGGTTCCATGCTGCTTCAAAGATTTCTTCTTTGAAGTAGCAGGAACACAATTGGGCTGGGTGGTGCTTAGTTGGTTCGTCGTGATATAGCTGAAATATTGTTGAAAGCGACGTTAATTTCTATTCACTCACTCCATGCCGATTAGAACACTAAACTGAGTATGGTGTACATGTATCCCTGGCATTTGAATAACTGCGGCATATGCCATTCCTATCGAGGAACTCATGACCTAGTTTCAAGAAACTCCCTTAATCTCCAGATTCGTAGCATGCATTGATCGCGTGAAATAGAACCTGTTCTATTTCATACGACTTGTAGCATGCCACTAAAATCATACAAGTGTTCTCACAAAGTTGTTACGACAAATCGCACCATGAGAATGGGCCTTATTGCCACGATGCGAATTGTAGTAACAACTCGGTGGGGATTCCCCTTGATTCAGTTACCATGGTTAAATGTGACTCGTTGTATGAAATAGGACATGATTTCTCTGACTTGCTTCCTACAACTTGAACTTGAGTTGTATACTCAGGTGTTCTTGCGCTGCAGCCTTGTTACATGCTCGAATCGAGGGGAATTTGCGCCGAGTTGTTACTATAAACCGCATCATGGCTTTCAGCATACAAACATATCATATTAGCATATATCGCTATTATTTGTCTCTCGTACTCAAATTGTTTGATTGAGTTCTCATTGTCATCTTGATCAATTTGTCTTTCTTTTTCTAATTTATTAAGATATAAAGCTGAATGAGTCAGTTACATGTAGAGATATACCATATGATGTGATTGTATCTTGTTTTACAGGAGTGCTTCAATTCCCCCTATGGCACCAAATATTTTCCCAAGTATTCAGAGAAAATACCTGGAGAATCTACAAACCTGCTGTCTAAGTTGGCTGCTGAGAATAAAGTCTTTCTTGTCGGAGGTAAATGTCTGTATTTGACAGTTGACACAAGGCTTCATCTTCACCTAGACACGACCATATCCATTTGCTAAGTTGTACTGCAGGCATTTTCATATTTCGATGGATAATTCTGACATGGTCAATATCAATTGATTGCTACAGGCATGACAGATGATATGGAGTACCTCTAAATAGCATGAATAGCGGTGATGGTGTCCCCCATATTTATAATTGCTTATCATTGCAACCTTTTTAAAAGGCTGAAAATCCAGGCTATATAAGGTGGTTCAAAATTGATTCCCAATGACAGTCTTGTAGAGAGGTTACACTGTAGACAAGGTTTTAGAATTAGAAAGAATGCCTGTCGCACTTTCTGGAACATAGCTGGCAGGTATGATCTAGCTCATATTCTCCCATTGTGTTTGTAACATCAAACCTGTCTGTGTATCACCCTCTTTAAGAATTGTACCGGGAATCATGCATGTGCGCCCTTAGTCTTTATCAGGATTAATCGATACAGGAAGTGTTTATATGCATATATGTGTGAGATAAAGGAAACGCATCCCATCCTGTATCGATAAATCCTGATAAAAAATGATTGCACCTTCGCACCATGATTTCCGGTCCAATGCAGGCAGAGGATGGTACACAGACAGTTCTGAGGTTACCATAGTTACAAAGAATAAATGACTTACATGTAGATGTTCAACCAGAGCACAGGGCACATCTTGTTTAGCTGTGAAATTCTAGCTCGTGCTCCGCTCCATTTAGTAAGGGACGATGCTGATTGGTTGACAGCCATGTGCACAAGAGCTGCATGGCATGTTTTTAACCCCAATGCAATCAGAGGGTAATATCTGAGAGTAGGGTGTATACAATCAGAGGGTATATCTGACAGTATACAATCTAGGGTAATACAATTCAATTCAATTCAATTCAATTCTTTATTGGCACTAACACAATTCACATTGGTTATGGCCGAGAAACCATATCAAACACACAATAGTTCAGTGTACTACAAGAAATAGTAATACAAAGTGAAAACATGAGTAACAAGATACCTAACAGCCAGTGCTATTACCTGGAAGGACTTCTCCTGTTAAAACTCTCAGAAATAAATTTTGCGAAGAGTTTGGTGGTCTTAAATGTGTCACATTGTAGAAGTTTAGTGAATACCTTTTGGATATGATACATAGAGTTCGGAACATCGATGGATAAATCCCGGAATAGGGAATGTCTGAGATCTGCATTGTTGGAGCAGCACATTACAAAATGAATTTCATCTCCAACAGAGCCCACACAGTACTGGCAAGTACGCAATTCTCTTGGAATAATTGGTTTTTGGTATCTGCCAGATTCGATTTCTAATGTGTGATTGCTTATTCGAAGTTTTGTAATAAGCACACGTTCTGGCTTAGGCAAATTATATGTCAGGTACTTTTCAAGACGATACTCCCACTTGAGTGTAGCATAAGTATCCAATTTATGATTAGATGGACTAAACATCATATTATGCCAGTCCTGTGTAAACTCATCAACTATTCGCCTAGCAAATGTTCTGTGAAAATTACCCATATCTAAGAAAGATTGTTGGCACCACATGTTGTAAAAACCATGTACTGATAATATTTTTCTCATTTTGCTGCAATAATTAGGAGAATCAGTCTTCGCAGACTTAAGGTTATGCAGATAAGCTTGTTTCACAAGCCTGGAGCTTGGCAGCTTTACTAGGCGACACCAGTATTTGACGGCATTAACCTTGGCCAATACTGCCAAAGGAAGTCTGCCTAATTCTGCCCGTACAGCAGAGTTACAAGCCTTTCTATTGACACCAAGCGTAAACTTGCAAAACTTGGTATGAACTTTCTCAATAGGAGATGATTCCGGTACGTCATCTATCCCCCAAATTTCTGAGTTATATAACAGAATTGGTTTTACGACGGAGTCAAAGATCTTTGTACTAAGACCAGGTCTCGGATCATCGCCCATAAGTTGGCACATTTTATAGAATGCCTTCAAGCCCCTGCCTTTCAAATTTTCCATGGCTTTGAACCATTTGCCATTGGAGCTAAATAATGTACCAAGATACAAGTACTGTTGTACGATTTCGATAATATTATTTCCAATATTTACATGGAAATGAGGCGATCGACCAGACTTAGAAAAACATATCGCCTTTGTCTTTTGGTAATTGATCTCCAACTGCCATTGTGAGCAGTATGCATTGAATTTTTCTAATGCCTTATTGAGGCCTTCTGGTGAAAGGCTTGTGATCACAAGGTCATCTGCATATAACAGGCAAGATAAAAAGACGTTACCCATGGCTACTGGATCACAGTCTGCTCCAAATATATCAGGAATATCATCCACAAAAATATTAAATAAAGTAGGGCTCAAATTATTGCCCTGCAGCACTCCTTGATGAGAGGTGAAACTGTCAGTAAGACCATCATTTAGTCTGACACGTGAAGAAGGCTCAGAGTACATAGATTTCAGAATACTGTACATATGTCCAGTTACTTTAGCTTTTAATAGTTTATACTTTAAACCATTCCTCCATACTGTGTCAAAAGCCTTACGTAGGTCAAGAAAACATGCATAAACCCTTTGATTCTCACTAATATTTGAATCTATCACAGATTTCAAAATAAATACATTGTCAGCCCCACTATGATCCTTACGAAATCCACATTGGGAGTCGTTTGGTTTGCCAAGGTCTTCCAAGTGAGTTTGCAATCTGTTATTCAAAACAGAACAAAATAATTTAGAAAAACAACTACTTATAGCTATTCCGCGATAATTATTTGGGTCTTTAATAGTACCGGATTTATGCAGAGGTACGAGGAGAGATGATTTCCAGCATTCCGGAAAACACCCTGAGGTCAACAGTTTATTGAATAGTGTTTGTAGATGTGGAAGTAAAGACACCTTTGCGTGTTTAAACATATCATTTGAGATCATATCCTCACCTGCTGATTTTCCACTTTTCAATTTTGATAAAGCACAAGAAATTTCATCAACACTGAAGGGTTGGTTCAGAAAACTTGAATGACAGGGTTGCATTTCAAGGAAAGCTTGTTTAAGATTAAGATCGCTTTCAAATTCTTCATCAAATGATGGATTACACTTTTTTTCTGTGATATTGCGGAAATGACTGTACCAGACACCGGCATGTATATGGCCAGTAGAATTAACTTCCTTTCGTTCTCTCAACTTGTTAAGGAGCTTCCAGTAATGTTTAGGATCGCCACTTTCACACTGTAGCAGTTCATTAATAATTGATTGTCGGTAATAAAAACGCTTACTCTTGAGAAGTTTAGAGTACTGCTTTCTCAGTTTGTAGAATTGAGTACGCACAACCCTATTTAAAGGATATCTATCAAAAGCTTTAGATGCCCTGCGAAGTTGTAATAATAAGGTTTTACATGAATTATCATACCACGATTTATTTGTATGATGAGATGGCTTCTTCCTACCTGCTCTTCTCGAAGGAATTATTGCCAAGTGTTGGGAGGCTACTTCAGTCATAATTTTAGTAAAGTTCTGCACGATGGACGTCGCAGAGGCCTGACAAGAAACGGCCATACTCGCAACGTCAGCCAGTTGTGACTGAATGTCAGCTGAATGTATTGTTTTACAGAAAGCTTCGTCATTGTCAGAAGACCACACAAATTTAGCTGGTAAGGGATGTAATGTTGCAGAAAGGGATACATGTATCTGACAATAGGATGTATACAATCTGATGCTATGCGAAATGTTCAATCTATACCGGCCTTGCTTTTCATCGCAATACACAGGAATGCAAACAGATTCCAGCACTCCAACTCTATGGGAATCCACGGGAATCCAAAGCTATCATTTCCATGCAGATTAATAAAATTTTAGGAGAAGCTGTTGGAGTCCTGTGAATTATTTTGTAGGGTTGCTATGGAAATTGGATTCCCGTGAAAAAGCAAGCCCTGGTCCAAGTCGACAAGGATTAGTTAGGATTATTCTAATATTGCTGGGAGGCTATGAGCTATTTGACCCTCAAACTTGCCATGAGGGGTGCTGAAGTACAGTCATTGACAGCTTTTATGAGGAGTGGATTAGAACTCAGCAGAAGGACTCGACACCTTATTTCGAGAAAATAGAAATTCCCTAAATTTTGAGTAATAAGAATTCCAGGCTCAGCCTTGAAAAATACAAAATTCAGAAGAGGTCGAGGAAAAGTCTGAATTCTGCATTTCTTTTGCTCTATAACATGCAGAATAATGTAATTATCCTGAATTGCAATCATGCATACTCATCTTCAAACTGGACTGTGTTCACCCACAGCAACTCCTACATCATGGCTGAATTATTAGGTCAACTGATGATTGGATTATTGAGATGATTCCCATAGTCTGAAAATAAGGCACATGACATTAATGTTCCACACAGGCTTTGAATTTGAGAAATTTGAGGGCAAGGCCAATTTCGTGGAATTAAGGTCTGTCTGGTATGAAATTACTTGGAAATTAGCCGTGGGCATCAAGGCTAGTAGTTATGGCATCCCAAGTCAATGGCCTTGGTTGCCTTGGTTGAACTTGGTTGATATGTCAGAGGTTGAACCCATCGTACTGGTATCTCTATATGACATGGGGCCATCTCATTCTGATTTGCAGGGAGGAGGGTTGTTAGAAATTTCATGTGAATTTTAAGTCTTTCACTCTGTAAGGTAACCATGGTAACTTGAATTTAGTGCGATTATTGGATTACGGTACTAAAGTTTTTTAATATTTAACAGGTTTAAAGAAAAAGGTCCCTTTTTTGAAGACTTGAATTATCTGGGTGTCTGAACTGTGTTTGACATAACTTTTGTTTCATTTTAGGCTCAGTACCCGAGGAAGAGGATGGTCTCTATTACAACACCTGTACTGTATTTAACCCTGAAGGCACTCTTATTGCTAAACATCGTAAGGTGAGTTTAAGGTATTTCCCTTGGCATCATCAAGCACCTGCACACTCGAGACTTGGAATGTATAGGAGCTTACAGAGCTAGGATTGTGTGGGTTGTGTCTGATGGGCTGTTCCAGGAAAAGGGTAACAATAACAGGAACACAACTGGGCTGGGTGGTGCTTAGTTGGTTCATCGTGATATAGCTGAAATGTTGTTGAAAGCGATGTTAAATTCTATTCAATCACTCACTCACTCCAGGAAAAGGTACATGCATGGAGTAGGCGGAAGACCACTTTTTAGCTCATCTGGGCCGAAGGCCCGATGGGCTTATGTCATGGCCTGACTGTCCGTCGTCCGTCGTCCGTTGTGCGTCCTCCGTAAACATCTTCTTCTCTGAAACCGCTTGGCCGATTAAGCCGAAACTTGGCATGCATGTTCCCCCCAATGAGTACACCAGAATTTGTTCATGCCGTGTCGATACAATTTTAAATATGGCTGCCATGGTGGCCATCTTGAATTTGCCAGTGAAATTTTGTCATCATTATTTTTCGGTAACTACTGCATGGATCTTTCTCAAATTTGGTACACAGGTTCCTCTTGGGGTCTAGTTGTGCAAGATACCTTTTGTGGTCTGATTCAAAAATCCAATATGGCCACCAGGTGGCCATCTTGGATTTCCCCATGAAACAATATCGTGATTTATCAGGAAGTACTGCATGGATCTTCCTCAAATTTGATACACAGGTTCCCCTTTGGAATTCTAGTTGTGCAAGATACTTTTGTGGTCTGATTCAGAAATCCAATATGGCCACCAGGTGGCCATCTTGGATTTCGAGATGAAACATTGTTATCTCGATTTCTCAGGAAGTACCGCATGGATCTTTCTCAAATTTGGTACAGAGGTTCCCCTTGGGGTCTAGTTGTGCAAGATACAATTTGTGGTCTGATTGAAAAATCCAATATGGCCACCAGGTGGCCATCTTGGATTTCCAGATGAAACATTGTTATCATGATTTATCAGGAAGTACTGCATGGATCTTTCTCAAATTTGATACACAGGTTCCCCTTGGGGTCTAGTTGTGCAAGATACTTTTGTGGTCTGATTCAGAAATTCAATATGGCCACCAGGCGGCCATCTTGGATTTCCAGATGAAACATTATCGCGATTTCTCAGGAACTACTGCATGGATCTTGCTCAAATTTGGTACAGAGGTTCCCCTTGGGGTCTAGTTGTGCAAGATACAATTTAGGGTCTGATTGAAAAATCCAATATGGCCACCAGGCGGCCATCTTGGATTTCCAGATGAAACATTGTTATCGTGATGTATCAGGAAGTACTGCATGGATCTTTCTCAAATTTGATACACAGGTTCCCCTTGGGGTCTAGTTGTGCAAGATACTTTTGTGGTCTGATTCAGAAACCCAATATGGCCACCAGACGGCCATCTAGGATTTCCCTATGAAACATTGTTATCGCGATTTCTCAGGAACTACTGCATGGGTCTTTCTCAAATTTGGTACAGAGGTTCCCCTGGGGGTCTAGTTGTGAAAGATACAATTTCTTGCGCTGTAAAACTTACCTTCACATACCTTATTGCTATCGTGTTCCTACGCGATTGCCCCATTGTAAAACCTTACCACAGAACCAAAAGAAATAGTCCCTGTAATGCCCCAATGCCCATGCGCGAGTATCCAGAATCCTCTCTGTCTGACCACGTCACTTCCTTCTTTCCTCTACAATCGTAGCGGACAGACGTAGTTCCATTGTGCTCCCGTAAAAGTTTCAAAGATCTACATCTATATACCACGATATTCCTTACTCGTAACCTTGGATTACCTACGGAGATTTCCTGGGATATTACATTGAGAGAGAAGAAGGAATATTACCAAATTCCTGGATTCGAGACCTACCTGGACTTCAAATATCATCAGGGAGTATTGTCGAATCATAAATAAAGATGGCGTCCGTGTTTTGTGTTGTATGTGGACGATCCAAACCCACGACGGATCCGCATTCAGCTTGTCCGCCGTGCAGAGGGGTCTGGTGCGATCAGTTTGCCAAATGTGCAGAATGCGAGCTGTGGACCGACGATGTATTTCAGCGATATCTTGTCGGTTCATATGCCAGTGAAGTTTTTCCCCCGCCCGGCTTCGATTGTGCCGAGAGCTTGGTCGACTCTCCGTTTCGCTCCCCTGTGAACGAGCCGGACGAGTCTGCCTCTCTTGATATGTCCGTTACGCAGGATATGAGTGTAACTCCATCTAGTATTTTGCCGAATGTAGTCAGTATTTCTCCTCCATGTACAAATTCTGTTTCAGGGACCAAGATGGCGAACAAAGATGGCGGACGTCCCGTAGGTAAGTTACTGCACGGGACGCCCTTGACCTTGACGGCCAACTTTGATCCGACATCTATGACGTCACTTCCGACTGAGGGTCCCCTGTTTTGGATTG
>JAVTVY010030261.1:0-12804 GCA_036873755.1 Hanleya hanleyi | reverse complement strand
GGGGTGTGGTCTCATTGAGCAACACGGCGTCAGAGATGATCACATCGGCGTCGGCTACGGGCTTCTGTTTCATACAAATAACGACAGCTTCTGAAGCTCTGAACCAGTATTGGGACAACAACATAACCGGGCAATATACTCGTGACTAAAAATCTGATTTACGAGAATGACATATGAATAAATCTGAAATCCATTAAGCATTGATACGTTATCTTTCTACCAGTTGTTGTTTCTTGTCTGGGTGCTTGTATTTTTGGGATATGGGCTCCGGAATTCTTTATGGATGACGGTTGTCTGCTGATTGCCAGATGCTCATTCTCTCAGACTCAAATGAGCCATAACTTCTAAAGGCATCATGAGCACAGGATATAGCCTGCATCACGTGGCTGGTCAACAACGCGGAAGCCAGTTCGTGCATCTATCGTGTCCGGAAGACAGTTCATTTATGCTAAACAGTATATGTATAAAGGCCTCCAGACATCTTAGATTTCGTCCCGCTCTTACCATGAACGCGGTGAGGTAATAGCGATCCTATCGGACAAGAACACATGTACAATGGGAGGCTTGCACAGTAGAACCAGAAGATTGGACGGAAGCCTTAGTTCTATCAGTTGATTGGTTAAATGGGCAAAAACAGGAAGTCGCAATCACAGAATCTGATTGTATATTTGGTATTGTGCAAGTCATCCATTATATATTACCGTTGAGAAGGAGAACTGATAGCAAACATGAACATTTATCGTGTGCTGAAGTATATATATTGATCAAACCGAATTCATGAAACATATGTTAATTCTAGTGATAATATCAGTCTTACTTTTCATATTATAAACACTCTGACGAATAATGATCCTGGCGCTGTATTTTCCTTGAATTTAAAAAGTTTCGACAAACTAATGGACAAAAGCTGTTCGAGTTTGGTGATGGTTTATCAAATAGATGCCGACACCACGGAAAAGCACATCCATGTGTGTGATGAATAATGACTTCATCAGAATATTGTCCCGTCAATAGCGGCGTCCGACAGGGATGCCCTTTGTTTCCATATTTATTCCGTGTAGTAATAGAACAAAGGTGATCAAAATCGTGTTTGTTGAAGGGATCGAGAAAAATCACAAATAAGTGAAAATATCCCTGTCCATGCTGATCCCTGTCCAATATAATATCAGCTGGACATTTAATGAATGAATGAATGAATGAATATTTACTCACCACACAGCAAGAGAAAACAGATATGCAGAATATGCAGGAATGAGTAGTTAGCCGCATATGTGGCGGGAATAAAACTGTTCGGGATTAAACATTAAAGTAGACTAGATCCAACGTGTACAGTTAGGTGGCATGGAATCTATTAATAGCGAAAAGATACAATTCACTGGAGAAAGCGTAAATAGCTGACACTTCTAGGAAAATCACTGGTCATAGAATATTAGCTATATCAAAACTAGTATATATTTTTTTCTGTCGTACATCCAATTGTGACGTTACAATGTTGCCAACCAAGCCAAACTGTGCGCCCCGCCGTGGTCTTCGAAAATCAATATAATAATAATAATAATAAACGGCATGCTATGCCATGATCATTTTCTCCCTTTTCTCGTGAACGCTAGACATAAGTTGAGATTGATGTGGTCAAATATACTTCATTCTTTACCTGTTGTAACATATGTCACTTGGAGTTTAAGAAAACTTGACGACAGTCTAGATTTTGAGGCTGATTACATCTTTAAAGAAGATTTGTCCAGTATTTTTCTCACTTAATTGCATATGGAACATGAATTCAGACATCTTAGACATAGCGTATAGAATTTGTCCTTTAAGAATAGGTCAACGTCATTCATATTCAACAGACTTCAGGTCCCTCATCAGTTGTATATGTAGTATAAATATGGACAATGTATATATAATCCTTCGTGAAATATCGTACTAAATAGAATATTACCTGGACAAAATAGGTCAAGGTCAGACATCTTCGATAAAATTCTGGACTATCGTCAGAGGTATATATAGTATCAATTTAGAAAGCCTAGATATATTTCTCCATGCTGTAGCATAATAAATCGTATTTGACCTTGAAAAATGAGGGCAAAGTCAGTCAACTGGGTCAACTGGATCTAGTCAATCGCCAATTGCACATGTTATATGAATTTGGATACCCTAGCTCTTTGGCCTTGATAAAATAGGTCACGGTCGGTCATTTTCAATAGGCTTCTGACCCATCACCAGTTGCATATATGCAGTATGACTATAAAATGTCTGGGTATATTCCTTCTTGAGATATCGCGTTCACAAGAAAGACGGACGGGCAGACGGATGGACGTCCGCTCCGACGGACGGACGGATGCCCAGGAAGACGAACGGACGGACAGACAACGCCGGCGAAGAAACTACCTTTAGGGCAAAAAAACTCATCTGCAATGTAGAGATTTCTGTTGGCATCTTGTTGGGAAACTTATGGAAGAAGCAGTAAGCTTTGTTGTCGATTGAAAAGAATGACGTAAATGCATTATCTTGTTGAATCTCTGGATATCCTAGCTGGAAAAAGGTTTCTCTAAAAGTGCAAACATGATGGGAGAAAAATTCATTAGTCCAAGAGCCAAGGCATTTTAATCTTGTTTTTTTGTGTGAGACAAATGAATTACGTTAAAACCAAGGTTCTTTTAATGGAACTTTGAAGGCCACAGCGTTTGTTTTCTCGGTCAGCATTTACTGTTTAATCTAAAAGTTCGCATCTTGGTGGTCAAAGCTGCAGCGTTTTTTTTTTTTTTTAATGACGAAATCGATTTGCGGATTTTTTCACCAATTTGTCGTTGATATTGTTAGAACGGAAATACTATCAGCAGATATGTATTTGGCGACAAAATGAAGGTGCTGAAAACTGGGTCATACACAGACATGAGGAAAAGATGTATATAATTGGTTACCATGGTCTCACGCGATGATTTCGTACAAACTGAACATGGGGAAAAATCTTAACAGTTCACGTAAAATATCGGCAGAATTATCTCGCGGATATCTTTATTTATACCAGTATATTATTTCCAAGAATTCAGAAAGCTGACAACAGTCATTGGATATTCAGCAATACCAAATATGACCATGATCACCAGACTTACGACTTGCTATAAAGTTACCCTTTCTCCCTTTTTCGGCAGAATCTGAAATATGTGTTTTTTCTGTTACCCAAGCGTCTAGTCCGTCATTCAATATTCGGCCGTCGTTCATTAAAGAATTTCCGCGTCCATACTCCAAAGGCCTATCCCATATAACAGGGTACGGCGCATCACGTTGGGAACACCGGTTCTCGTCAGATCACCGAAGTTAAGCAGCGTTGAGCTCGGTCAATACTTGGATGGGTGACCGGGTGCTGTACTGGCTGGGCTGATCAGTGTCCAGAATAATAGGAACTGTGGACACTCTCGTGTTCTGGCACATGTAGGCACCGCTGATATGACTGAAACAATGTTGAAAACGGATTGTCCTACCACTCACTCACCACTCCCATAACAGCTTTAGCAAGTACCAAATTAAAAAAAACATTCAGTCTTCTTCAAGAGTGGAAGCGGTCAACAGTTTTCAATGAAGCCGGCATTGCAAGATATCATGATGTTTAAAAATATCAAATCCGTATCGCTGATTCTTAAGCCATATTATTTTTTGTTAATGCATCTGGGTCACGCCCGATTGCACATCTTCATAGCTGGGACAGACCTCCAAACGCGGAAATATGAACATCTACTTCCATTAAACTGGCAAAAGTGACCTAATACGTTGTGACTGTCCTGAAACCTGATGACGTAGGCCCCTCCATGACAATAAAATTACTCTTCTATCCCTTGATGCAATCCAGGCCCCCAACATCCATGACAATTAATGGATGGCGGGGATATTAAAACAATTCAATTAGCCTGTCACCTCCCTCACGTAAGATGACATCCACTTAATTGCCAGTCCAGGACTGGCACAATCGAAAGAGCAAGCTCTAATTTGATGTATCGGGTTACACATATGACTTCACGCCTTGCGGCACATGTACCAGTGTTGACAATGGCAATTTAATTAGGGTTCCATGCCAGTATGGCTGGAAACCTATTGTTTTTGCTATTATTATTATTATTATTTTTCTTCCGCCAAATTTTGTCCGAGTCGCCCAGTCAACACCGCCCCACCGTTGGAGCTGAAACTTCATAGGTTGATTGGCCCACATGGGATCTAGTGCATATCCACCAATGAAGCCAATTGGTCGAAACCCCTGGCGGCCATCTTGGATTTAGCGAAAAACCTGTTAAGCTATTCATCTCCGCAACTGATGAAGCGATCGACGCGAAACTTGGCACACATAATCAATGGAGTGGGCTCTCTCAAAACTCTATTGGAAAAGTTGCTACGTTAAACAAGATGGCCGCCATCGGCCAATCAAAATAGCCGGATTTTCAAGTAACGGATTTGGACGGGGAAAGTGGCTACATATATGCATTGTGATATGGCGATCACGAATATGCAAAACTTTTGGTCCTCGGTCACGTGCTTTGGCCGCCATCTTGAATTTTATGAAAAACTTTATCACATTTGCAACGGCTTATTCTCTTGAGCCCTGATAGATACAGATTTCTAGGTTACTGCGATATATCGGGAAGGCCATGATCTGTTGCACTGAAATCAAATATATTTGATTGGCTGAACGGTTTGGCGGCCATGTTGGATTATGTGAAACATTCAACGATCGTCTCCTCTGAAACTGCTAAGCCAACCGCCTCACCATTGGAGCTGAAACCTCATAGGTTGATTGGTGCACATGGGATCTAGTGCATATCCACCAGTGAAGCCGATTGGTCGAAACCCCTGGCGGCCATCTTGGATTTAGCAAAAAACCTGTTAAGGTATTCATCTCCGCAACTGATGAAGCGATCGACGCGAAACTTGGCACACATAATCAATGGAGTGGGCTCTCTCAAAACTTTATTTGAAAAGTTGCTACGTTGAACAAGATGGCCGCTACCGGCCAATCAAAATAGCCGGATTTTCAAGTAACGGATTTGGACGGGGAAAGTGGCTACATATATGCATTGTGATATGGTGATCACGATTATGCAAAAAATTTGGTCCTCGGTCAAGTGCTTTGGCCGCCATCTTGAATTTTATGAAAAACTTTATCACATTTGCAACGTCTTATTCTCTTGAACCCGGATAGATACAGATTTCTAGGTTACTGCGATATATCGGGAAGGCCATGGTCTGTTGCACTGAAATCAAATATATTTGATTGGCTGAACGGTTTGGCGGCCATATTGGATTTATGTGAAACATTCAACGATCGTCTCCTCTGAAACTGCTAAGCCGATCGTTGTAAAACTTGGTACACATAATCAATGGATCAGGGTCTCTCAAAGTTCTATTTGCGGAGTTGCTCCGTAAAACAAAATGACGGCCATTGACCAACCAAAATTGTCAAATTTTCAAGTAACGGATTTTGACGGGAAAAGTTACGAAATATATGTTATATGACATGGCGATCATGAATACTCTTCCGCCACATTTTGTGCGATTCGCCCAGTCAACACCGCCTCACCGTTGGAGCTGAAACTTCATAGGCTGATTGGCCCACATGGGATCTAGTGCATATCCACCTATGAAGCCGATTGGTCGAAACTCCTGGCGGCCATCTTGGATTTAGCAAAAAACCTGTTAAGCTATTCATCTCCGCAACTGATGAAGCGATCCACGCGAAACTTGGCACACATAATCAAGGGAGTGGGCTCTCTCAACAGTCTATTTGAAAAGTTGCTACGTTAAACAAGATGGCCGCCATCGGCCAATCAAAATAGCCGGATTTTCAAGTAACGGATTTGGACGGGGAAAATGGCAAAATATATGTTATATGATACGGTGATCATGAATGTGTAAAAAATTTGCTCCTGGATCACGTGGTTTGGCCGCCATCTTCAATTTTGTTAAAATCGGAACACATCTTGTGCAGGCTAGAACTCTGAAACTACGGAAGGTATAGTCTTGCAGTTTGTTGCATTATATTGTCCAGGAGCAACTCTTTTCGAAGTATCCAATCATTTTCACGTGACTTCTATAGTTTTCCCGCTATTGTCAAATGTGTCTCACCCAAATTTGCGAATTAACCGACTGTCCTTCAGTGGTAACTATGTAATCTTGTGCCATTCGTCCAGTCAACACCGCCTTACCATTAGAGCTGAAATTTTATAGGTTGATTGCCCCACATGGGATCTAGTGCTTATCCACAAATGAGCGGATTGGTCGAAACCCCTGGCGGCCATCTTGGATTGACCACAAAACCTGTTAAGCTATTCATCTCCGCGACTGTTGAAGCGATCAATTCGAAACTTGGCACAATTAATCAATGGCGTGAGCTCTCTCAAATCTCTTGTTTGAAAAGTTACTATGCAAAAAAAATGGCCGCCATCGGCCAATCAAAATGGCCGGATTTTCAAGTAACGGATTTGGACGGGGAAAGTCACGAAATATATGTTATATGATACGGCGAACACGAATATGTAAAAGTTTTGTTCCTAGGTCACGTGGTTTGGCCGCCATCTTGAATTTTATTAAAATCGGAACACATCTTGTACAGGCTAGAACTCTGGAACTACGGAAGCTAAGTCTTGCAGTATGTTGCATTATATTGTCAAGGAGCAGCTCTTTCGGAAATATGCCAACCCTTTTTACGTAACTTCTATAGTTTTCCCGCTATTGTCAAATGTATCTCATCCAAATTTGCGAATTAACCGATTGTCCTTCAGTGGTAACTATGTAATCAACTGAAATTTCGACATATTGTTCAATATTCACGGTACAGTGGCCAAAAATTGTGTTTTGTTTATAATTCTAAAATCATAACTTTATTATTACGGTGGCAAGCCGTATGGCTTCCGGTTCCAGTCTTGTTGCTCCATTGCCTGCAATGGCGCATGGAACCCGATGATTGCAGCTTGCTGCTATATTTCAATTTGATATTCTCAGAAGCATCTTTTCCTGGTGAACTCTGTCTACTCGCTGCACAGAACACTCCCCGTTCAAATAACGTAACTTCAATTTAGTCATCTAATTTATTTCATGGCCAGATCTAAATCTTCCTCGAATGCATTGTTTCTGCGGTAGCATGGTTTCAGAACCAGTAAAATCAAGAAAATATGTGCCGTTTCTTCATCGTTACTTGTCCAGATGGTGAATGTTACAAAAAGCGAATGTTGTCGAGTTGTATTCCGCGGCCCTGCCGCCAATGGAATGTGACAGGTAGTTGTGGTTTTAAGTTTGTTGGCATAATTTAAAACAACCCTGCGGTGGGAAGCAACTCTTGGGCGTGAAACAGATGAAATTACAGGCAAAACGTTGTTTGTAGAGATTTGCTTCATTTATAATAAATGGCTAGTCAGAGTGTCAAACATCTTGTTTGAAACGTATTAACATGAAAGGAAAAAGTGATGCCTGTGAAAACATATACTATAGTTGTATGGCAGCAGTGATATTTTGATTTTCAAACTCTACCGGAAAATGGAAAAAAAATCCAAGATGGCCGCCATGATGACGTCACAGTGACGTCATCTTCTCGAAAGCCATTTTTCTCCTTTTTGGGGTCGATTTTTCGAAATTTTCAAGTTTACGATTTTTCTCTAAAAAAAAAATCATATAAAATATAGAATAATTAGTTTTGCATCAATAAAATACTTTCAAGGCCTTTTAGGCAAGGAAAATATGAGGAAATGGAGCGAAAAGATTGAAAAACACGACTTTCGGGGATATCACATGGCCGCCATTTTGAATTTACCCATGATCCTCAGCCCCGGGGTATATGAAAATAGGCTCAAAATGACCCCAATAAGATAAGCTTCAACGTGAAGCATCCTCGGTGTTGTCGTTTCGGAGCAGCAGAGAAAAGTTCAGTAGGTGGGGGCACTTTCCGCCTCCTCCCAGGCCAGGTAGGGTTAAGGAAGTTCTAGAAAGCTCGGCAAATAAAATGTCATTTTTCAATATATTTCGCCGAGAATTCCAAACATCATTTTTATTCCTTTTCATATTTCGGGCTACATTCATACAATAATAATACTTCAATACCATTTGTAAATAGTTATCTTTTAGAAACATATTTCAATTATCACGGTTTATCTCTCACAAGGTGCCATACTCACAGTCACACCTTTCATGAATCCCTTGCACTCTAAAGCATAATACATAAAGTTATCCCTCTATTTAAAAAATTATTTTCATATAAGCACCATCTTTTGTTAAAAATACTGATATTATTCGTAATAGTGACAATTTTTTGTTCTGCAGTGTAGTAGAAACAATATAGCAAGTGCCCTAATATGAACACGATTCTCCGGCCCAGTTTTAAATACTTTTTTTCAACAACACGAATGTTCACATCAGACGCTGGTCAACCCAGAATTATTTTATCGCCGGATAGTTCAAATTATCGCCGGATAGTTCAACATTCAAATTTATGGCTACAATTCATTAACTTGTCAATTATCTAGCATTTTCTATTTTCTAATCTCTGGTATATGTAGATTAGATTAGAATTCCATGAAAATTACTATAATTTCACAGAAAAGGATAATATTTCACGAAGAAGATAAGATGTCATTTCCTCATAATGTCTCAATAATTTTCTGGAACAATGCTTAATTGGAAACCTTAATGTTGGATCGCCAGGCTTTTTTGGGACAATAACACATCAGTATGGACAACAACGGCAGATAGCAAAATTTACCATGATTTCGTCAAGTCAAATTGCCAGCATATCTCCCTCAGGGCCTAATTTCTTTAAAATCTGGAGATCATATTGTCCAATTCCAAACTCCTTTTTTCAAGTTTTTATTTTGACGTTTATCTTGGCAGATGCGCAGAAACTAAACTGTATATCTGAAGTTCGAGTCATCTGAAATAAAGCGGTATCCTTACCAGTCGTTTTGGGAAGGTCACCTGATCTCCTACTGCATTTATTGGCAAATGAGCCTTCAGATCAATACGAAATGATTAATGGATTTAATATCTTCATCAAAGTGCCATAAAATGTAAGCTACCCTCCTAATTTAAATCCCCACTTTATGTTCAACACAGCTGTACCTTGGAATTGAGTTTTCCTTCTATTTTAAAGGGAATATTAAACACTACCATATTAGCAAACATCTGATAAACGCGCGAAACTAACGACGGTGGACTTCACCCATATAGCTCAGCCATTGATTTGCCCGTTTGAAGGAATGAAGGTGCACAGAACCAAGATACTATTGATGTGGGCTATGTAAAATCGAATGAGAATTAGCATGTGTGGATGTGAGCACTATGACGCCATGATGTTAACTATGGGAGAATGGACGTGGACATTTTGGGGGCAGTTTTCCCTTCCAGAGGTTCTCGGTTGGACCTATATTTTATAACGTAAGCGTATCATTTTACATAAAAAACGATTGTAATACTAATAGACAATGAATTAGTATGTGCGATTAGCACAGATTGGCGAACTGGAAACTGTGGAATTGGTGTTGGTTTTTACTTTTGCAACAGGATTTTTTTTCGAAACATCAGTTTTACCAAAATCAGACCAGGGAGCGGACTCAAATATACCAAAACCAGATCATGGAACAGACCAGGATAAATCTGTCCCAATAGCGTTAGGTTGAAATCGCAAATTTCCTACAATTTTATTGTCATCTTTTGGAGAAATGTTTCATTTTCAGGAGAAAGGTGGCAGTTCTTAGGCATAAACCTGTCATTTTACGATCCACTGATTTTCGCGGAAGAATCATATGGTCTGAAAACAGACAGTGGGTAACATGACACATTGTATCTATGTTGTAGCCCGGAAAACATGTATAGTCTCTCGATGGCATAGTCATTCGAACTAGTTGTATAATACTCCTTTGTATTATCTGGCGGTCACATAGTTCATCGTTTTCCAACATATGACTTGGCAGTCCTATTACATCATTCCGCGGAAATATTTGTATCTAATACCGCTCAAGCTAGCGCTAGGGGCCGTGTGGTCACGTCATTCAACTTTTCCACATATGCAGCTAGAATACAAACGTGGCTGGGATACAAATCTTCACAGGGATGACTTTTGATTGTTGTGAAGGTTTTACAAATTATGCAGTTAGTATATTTGTCTGTGAGGCCTTTAACTTCTTGTCGGTACGCCGGCATCGTTTTTCACATGCGCTTTAATGTTGCGTTTAATTCAATGCGAAGGAAAGCTCGGTTTGCAGGAAATATCGGACGATATCGTTTGTTGTTGCTTTCCATGAGATGAGTACGATGTGTACACAAATAAACGTAACTATATATTTGTAATATATTCGAAATCCTTTCCCTGGGAACGAAAATGTGATACACCACTCTTCATAGTAAACTTCAACAAAGAGTGGTATTTCCTACTCCAATTTTAGTTCTTTCTAACTGCTTGGAGTAATAGGATCAGTTTCATATTTTTCATGCTATTTTCAATAGCAGTTTCTATTGTTATTGAACACCGTTACGTTTCATATGGGGAAACTGTGTTTTTGTATTGTTTGGAGTATCGCTCTGGTCGCTTGTTATCAAAAACAGTATTTGCATGGTCATCAGTGCATGGACTACAACTCTTCATCACCGCTTCACTGAATCATTCTATGCTTACATTTATGTTTTGCTTTTGTTCCAGACGCGTGTTGTTGGTTTCAATTTCTTTCACGCGCGATTCCAAATGAACCTGTGTCTTATGCATTTATATTATATCATTTAGAAAATGACAAGCAAGTGAGCGATACTTCTCACAAGAATTACAAAAAATTGTTAACAAGATTTCGTCCAGCTCAGTGGCTTCGTTTTCAGTTGTGTCGACCCCTGCAACCACAGCAGCGATTCGTTAAACATCGAGAACAAGAAGAACTACGACCACACAGCTTACGTCCGCACCACGCTCACACATGGTTGTATTTTGTTAGCATCCGTGCAATGATTATGTTATGATATATATTTGCCAACACAATTTGATTTGACGATACCACTGGTATTTGTTCGTTTGCTAGGAGAAGATTTTAATATTGCCGGGGAACAGCGTTATGCATAAGCACTTTCACACTGGGCGCTCTTAGCGAAGTTCTGGCATACATTTGTCCGCTGCCTGTTGTCTGTGTGGTGACAAATGGCCCCGCGAAGGGGATCAATGGACGCCAATCCACTGAAAATAGTCGAGCTGTTATAACAACATACACGCTATAAGTTCCGTTGCTAACATATAACAGTCAATTTACATCAAGGCAATATCATGTCATTGGTATGGCCTGGTCGTCTGCGACGGTTAACCTTACTGAACATCAAAAGTTTCTACATGCAGTTTTCTCACGAGATTCGTGTCAGTTATTGCTAAACTTGCCCACCTAATAATCATGTGGCGTAGTGCAATACGTTTGCTGATTGCTATTGAATCACTTCAGAAAGGCCCCATGGGCAGTTGGTAGGTGACGCCACTTGGTGACCGCGGTGCCATTAACGTTGGCACGTGCCTTGAACAAAACAGTTCGTGGATCGAAGGGCCGGATGTCGAATTTGATGAGGTCTCTGACATATACCCGGTGAAAGAGAGTCCTCATTTAACATATGGCATCAACTACATGAACTACATGTCCCTATTTTTGGTGTTTTCTGATTGTCCAATGACGCGGGCGTATATTACTATGGTCATTCAGTTTTTAATGAGAACAACAGATTGTGTTCGCTCAAATTTTTCAAAGTAGAAGTGGCTCTCTATTTTATCTGATACATTGTGAGAACGTTTAAATAAGAATGGAGCGTGCTTTATTAGTGGGGATATATTGGTGCAGGAGTGGGCCAAAACATGTAGGGCAACCCGATATTACAGATACATATATATTACAAATGTACATAATCGTTATAGGATATAATGAAGGTTTGATATTAGCGGTAGAGCCTATGTGTACATTATGTCATCCAATTTCATTGTCGACAGATAATGTGGCAATGAACTTTTCTGCGCAATTATGGATTTGTAGTAAAGAACTCAAGTTAAATAATATTGTCGTTTCAGTAAATTAATATCCTATTAACGCTCCTAAATTGATTAATTCCCTGGTGGATCTTACCGTCTTGCATTCAAACGAGGGTCCAACGATCATGAAATAGCTTCCACTTTGATGTCGCTTGCCATAGTATTATCTGTCACCTTTTAATTGTGATTATTTATTTTGTGATAGAAAGCGGGATCATCAGTGTCTGTACTAGTTTGTATCTAGCGGGAATTTCCTCAATTGGTAGGGCGCTGGGCTCGTAAACTACAGTCGGTGGCTCAAACCCCGAAACTACAAAAATTGGCGTCACCACTAGGATCCCCGCGGGGAATGGGTGTCGGTTGGGTCGATGGTCAGGTTGTCGACGAGATGAGGGATTATAAAAAGTGTGGTTGATGATGTTCTGGTTGTCGAGTTGAGTTGCTGGGAAGGATGGAGTGGTTGAGGGAGGAAATTGGGAAGCTTGCGAGGGTAGTCTCAAGGTTAACCGGGAATGAGGTCGGCGGTTCTTCGTGATGGAGATGAGTGTGGTAGATAGCAGGTTCAGCAGTGTCTGTACTAGCTTGTAGCTTGAACACCATGAAGATTTAAAACACATTGTATTCTACCGACTTCTCAGCCACCATACGTTTGTAAAGATCGACCACCGTACTTATGCCAATTTCATCGTAGTAACTGTGCCTGCATACTGGAGGGTGTTTTTTAAATGTCACAGCTCATATATATTATAATGTGAAAGGAATGATCACAATGAGTCTAGACTCTG
>JAVTVY010030260.1:0-11832 GCA_036873755.1 Hanleya hanleyi | reverse complement strand
TGATGTCATCAAAGCGGCCATCTTGGATTTTCTGGTAGAGCTTGACCCAAGGGTATAGTGTGGTACGTATCAGCTCCCTAGCTCAAGGGGTAAGAAAAACAATTAGGGGGCGCCATTTCGCCCCTCCCCCCCCCCCAGGCCACAACAGGTCCCAAAAAGCCCAGGCCAGATAGGGTTAAGCAATTGCTTTTTCCTGTTTCTTGTGATCATTCACTCTCATGCAGGTGGAGGCTTTGGGTGGTCTTACAGGAAACAGTTTGTAGTAGAACAACTAAGACCAACATTTGTGAGGCACCCACGCTGGCCACACTTAGAATTCGTACAATATTATAACATGGAGAATTCGGTGCTGAACAATCATCAATGTTTGATTACAAGGTTTGATGTCCTGACCTTGCTTTGCTGTCAGAAATATATTGGTCATTCGAATTGAAAAAAAAGGTCTTAGTGCATTTCGATCTCTTAGACTCGACCGAGGATCTGTGTAACCATTATTTTCTTTAGTTTTAGTCACAGTGAAGTTAGGGCGTCCAGGGACGAGGCCTCGGGGACAACTTGTCCACCAGTAGAATCCAGGCGTTCCCGGGCTGGTCATTCAATATTCAGTCGTCGTCCATTAAAGAATTTCCGGGTCCATAAAGATAACTTCCTAGATATTCTTGACGTCACTTACTTTAATTCGTTAAATGATCGTTCTGGTTAGTTGTGCAGTGTTTGTAATGATTCACTGTTGTGTAACTTTATTCACATATTTTGCCGAACAGTTTCGCCGATTCACATGTAAAGGTGTAATCAGCCTCAAAATCGACGAATTGTGTAAACTGTCACCTCTGCGTCTTTCAACAGCGAAGCATGCCAAGACATTTTTTTTGTATTTGATACGATTGAGATCGCTCTACAACGAATGCAAGAATATCATGTCAGAGATTCGGGAAAAACAATCGCTGTGTTCAACGAATGCAATTGTATCATGTCTGGGATACTTGAAACTATCGACTTCGACAGGCCTTCAGCCTCGTCATTGTGGCATTGTGTCTACCAAGATATTTTCAGATGGATATCCGGTCGCAGAATATTTCGATATTTAGCTATACCACGAAGCCCCTTTAACATAGTTTCTCAAAGCTGGTAATACAAATCACCAAAGGGCACCGTATCGCTGGATACCAATCCAAATATTCACTGAAAGTTTATTTATGCCTATTTGTCATGTTCCTACGAAGTAGGCTACAGATCGCAAATTGTCCGGTAATGAGTCAGTCAGTCAGTCAGTCCATCCGAATCCTTTCGTCGGCAAAATAAGGAGAACCGTTGACATTAGAACCTTGATTTTTGGCATGAACGTGCATTAGGGCATTGTTACGAGCAAGTTCTGAGTTGACCGAATTCTGAGGAAAATTTGATTTATAATTATTTTTTTACCCCTCGGCCAAAATTTGGCCGAAGGGTATTGTCGTCGTCATGTACGTCCGTCCGTCCGTCTGTCCGTCTGTCCGTCCGTCTGTCCGTCCGTCTGTCCGTCACACCTTTCTCGTTACCAAGATATCTTTAGAATGACTTACCCTAGGCACACCAAACTTGCAGAGCACATCCGTATGCTCGTGACCCAGAACCCTATTGAATCTAGACCTGATTGGTTGGAAACTTTGGCGGCCATCTTTAATTTATGCGAAACCATCACAGCTTTCTTGTTACCAAGATATCTTTAGAACGACTTACCCTAGGCACCCCAAACTTGCAGTGCACATCCGTATGCTTGTGACCCAGAACCCTATTGAATCTGGACCTGATTGGTTAGAAACTTTGGCGGCCATCTTTAATTTATGCGAAACCATCACAGCTTTCTTGTTACCAAGATATCTTTAGAACGACTTACCCTAGGCACTCCAAACTTGCACTGCACATCCATATGCTCATGACCCAGAACCCTATTGAATCTGGACCTGATTGGTTGGAAACTTTGGCAGCCATATTTAATTTATGCGAAATCATTAATCTTGTGTATCTCCAATCTAGGTAAACCAAGATGGTAAATCAGGGGAACACCATCTAGACGTAACGCTATGAAAACCGCGTGTGAAATGTTCGCCGATAATCTGCGAGATCCCATAATAAGCCAATCACGACAATTTCTGACTTTTCTCTCTGACAATGATTGATGTTTACTTCACGGAGATTAACATCTTCGCGCGGCCAAATCTTTTGATATTGTCTAGCCCCCAACAACGCCAGACTTTTCGGCGGGAGTAAACTCTTTGATCTGCACTTTTTACCATGTAGACCGTCTGAAAATGATGCCATATTTGAATACTGTTTCCCGATAATGTTTATATATCAGTCCACGTGCTACCGTGTGTAATTACTGTGGGCGTGATTTCAGCAAGCTAGCCACGTGATTGGCTAACAAATCTAGTTTCAGATTCGCATGGGATTTATATAGGGCTGAATTCAGATATAGTATTCCGTGATATTATATCTGAGTTTACTGAGATTGGTGTATCTCAGGTACCATTTCTCTGTTCAGTGTGAAACTTGGTATAGATCATCGATGCATCAAGAAACTTCAAAGGAATGACCAAACCAGTTTCCCATATTCGGTGAAAACCTTGGCGGCCATCTTTAATTTATGCAAAATCTTTAATGATATATATCTCTGATATCATTCAAGTGTTCTATATGAAACTTGGTATACAGCATCGATGTATCAAGATACCTGCAATGTATAACCACAATAGTTCCTCTGAATGGCGGGAAGGATGGACGGCCATCTTTAATTTATGCGAAATCATTAACGATCTCTATCTCTGATACTGTTCGAGTACTCGATGTAAAATTTGGTATATATCATCGATGCATCAATAGACTTACGATAAATGACAGTTCTGGCATTTCTGATTGGGCAGAAACCTTGGTGGCCATCTTTAATTTATGCAAAATCTTTAATGATGTATATCTTTGATACAATTTCAGTGTTCTATATGAAACTTGGTATCCAGCATCGATGTATCAAGACACTTGCGATGAATAAGCACATCAGTTCCTCTGAGTAGCGGGAAGGATGGGCGGCCATCTTTAATTTATGCGAAATCATTAATGATCTATATCTCTGATACCTTTCAAGTGCTCAATGTAAAATTTGGTATACATCATCGATGTATCAATAGAAAGTTCTGGTTTTTCTGATTGGGCGGAAACCTTGGTGGCCATCTTTAATTTATGCAAAATCTTTAATGATGTATATCTTTGATATCATTTCAGTGTTCTATATGAAACTTGGTAAACAGCATCCATGTATCAAGAGACTTGCAATGAATAACCACATCAGCTTCTCTGAGTGGTGGGAAGGATGGGCAGCCATCTTAATCTCTGATAATTTTCAATGCTCGATGCAAAATTTGGTATACATTAACGATGCATCAATAGACTTATGTAATGAATACCGGTTTGTCTCATTGGACGGAAACGTTCGAGGCCATTTCTAATGGCAAAATTTTTCATAATCTGTATATTTGTCACTTGACTGCTTGGTGTTCCTGAAATCTTGCTTCAAATTGAATACATTATGAATGGCTGGCGCCCAGAGCCGAGGGGTTTTCAGATGCGCAGCTTCGTATTTTATTATTTATTGATAGCTCAGCGAGTACACTGTCATGCCCATCGGGAAGCCTTGGCTGTACGTTTCACTGTATATATAACACAGTACAAAACGTGATGGGATAATGAAATAGGAAATGCTAATTTTCCATCATTTGTTAGTGCATTTATCTACACTGCTATTACCAGGCAACTTGCCATTCTTAATACACACAATTCAGTATATTGTTATAGATATATGTAAACTGTGGCCTTTAACGTGTATCCTATTTCACATCCAAACATTTCATCACAGACCAAATCATGCAGGCTTCAAATTTAGGTCAAATTGCCACTGATGATGAAATATCCTACATCAACCAATTAAGTCAGCCTGAAGCAATAACCCAGCAGAACATAGAAAGATCTGGTATCATCCTTCAGATTAGACTGTGAGCAACAATGATAAAATTTACTGAGGGTGAAACAAAGCTGTCCTGCAAGCCACCCAAGGAATTTATCAGCTTGTGTTGGGACATTTCGTTGGTATCATGTAAGTTGTTTAGTAGTTTACTCATTCAAATCTCCATACCATATTTTCTGTTATTCAACAGACAAATTTCTTTACTGGTTTTAATTGTTTAAGTTTTTCTGGGTTTCAACTGCTACAGATAGTAACATAGTACTGATACTGTAGAAATGGGTAGTGTAAATTTAATTATTCCATGTTTAGTACAATTTGTTCACATGAATGGTGGAATGTCTGGACTCTCAAATGAAAGTGTGTTATACATGTATAGCTCAAGTATGTTAGGTTTGGGGAACAAACATAGTTGCAATTAAGATATAACCAAAGAAATTTCATGACAATTATTGAATCTAAGTAGGCCCCTACCTAACAAAATTAGCTTAATAAAAAAGGCCTTCCTGACATAAATTGTTTTCTTTTGAGAGAGAATGGTATTTTCTGGGTTAAGAATTTCCTGTATAAAGATAGGTTGTTCAAGGAGGCTTTGTTTTGCCGCTGTTGTGTGCATTAAGGGTATGGAAACATGATATATGCACCCAGAGCCCTGATCTACAGCTGTATAAAACTCAACATCTGGCATTGACGGCATGTTTAAAGGGTCTTAATTTATTTTCTTTGGGTAGAATTTAACTAGATAAAGTAACTTTGATTGTACTTCTTGAATATTGACTATATATCACACTGGGATATAATTTAAACAAAAACATTACATGTGTAATTATGTCTAAAATTTTCTTGTCATTTCAAATTTAGATTCCTTGATTAAGGGATACAGAATCACTGCCACGGAGTGTGTTAGTGTGTCACAGAATCACTGCCACAGAGTGTGTTGGTGTGTCACAGACTCACATCAGCACAGTAACTGGTAAACTATTCATTCAATCCCATCACTTTTAATCTTCAACAAAATATTCAATACTGTTTTAATCGAAAATTTCTGGTGATTTTTGATGAAAATCTCTGGTGATTCTGACTTGGGCTGCATGTGCCTATCTTAATATAGGCAGGATTTCAACTGCATATAGGCAGGACGCATAGTCACACTGCCATGTTTTAAACAAGATAACGAAAAACATTACACAGAATACATCAACATATAAGTTAACTGGTGTGCGAGGGCGACGGGAGTTCGGTGCTATATATCGCCAGACGTCGTAAATTTTTCCCACCTCTACATATCTCACTAATTTATGTTCTGTATGTGGTGGGATAACGTGTACATACCGACTTTAATACGAAAATCATACGGATTAATGTGACAGCCAGTAATGGACATTTGACATGTGTATGGATGATAGCTTCCGAGGTTTAATTTGACTTCACGTAACAATCGGGACCCCCTTGGTTCTGTCCCGAAGTCGTAGAAATGACATAAAATGGAATAGTTTTTATAAACTATACTGCAGTGGGCATTATTTCTAAGAGAATATATTGTCAGTTACTAAGTAGGGAAATTTGGTGTAGTCAATGACAATCTTGTATCCTCTTCCGGTGTGTCCGTAACAGAGCACATGTTAGCTGTGTTGGTTGTGCGTTGCACACATCTAAGAGATAATTTTGTGAATTTCGACTGTTTGGTGAAGCATCACCCAGGTAGGATGTTATAGCAAAGTCTATAAATGTCTGTAGAAATTTTTTGCACCAATTTCAGATAGAATTTATATCCATTTTTGTCAATTTAGCATGTTTTCGGTAATTGGTCCCCCCCCCCCACTCGAACGAACGTTGACCAACAGGGTTGAAATTAACCTCGGATGCATGTGCGAATCTTGTTAGATTGTAAACTTTATTTTTCGTAGTTCTTTCACAGATTAACTTGTACTTGATATACGCCGATGTTTCTATGAATTGAAAACGATCGCCCTTGCTATGTAAATATCTGTTATTAGCATTTTCAAAGAGCTTTCCCTGTTTCACGCTCCGATGAGCATGTATTCAGACAAGTCTGTGTGACCTGTTTAGCGTTACAATTGTAATATTTTCTCTCACAGACTATGGTGATTTAGTCTACCCTCTTGAGCAAATGTGATTGGATGCAGACCTGGGATAGTTCACACGATTTTAGGGTAAGACGTTGTACATGCATATTGGAAATTAAGCCATGTTGTAATTATTTTAAGATAAGAATACTGCGTACATCTAGACATGGCCCCATAAATACTAATACTATGGACACTATTAATGAGCATCTTTCTCCAAAAGCCATATTCAAAATTTGTATTAGTTTTCGGGGATTTATGTAATTGTCATGACTGTGGAAAATTCGATGACAGTAATTGTAGGGATTTGTACCCGAATGATTGTAATGAATTTTCAGAGGAATTATTAATTAGATTATTTTAAATAGAATATGCAATGTAATTCCAGAGTATGTACTTTTGGTGTGAATTGTTACAGAGATATTATGTTTATTCATGTCATCAGGTCATTACAGTATAGCTCTCTGTATATGGTATGGAGCACGGCGTATCCTGTTAAGTCCCGGGAAAAAGGGTTCTTGACTAAGCGATACTTTGTGTAGCTGTGTTAGGGGTGAGTGTACATCTTGGTGCATAGAACTGTAATATAATTAGAGAATATTGAGTAACATTGAACCCCATGCTACATTGGTTTTATATCTTGTGCTAAAATGTTAACATGATGGGTTTATTAGTAGCAGACAAAATGAGAGTTATGGAAGAGTTAAGCATAATGCATGCCTAATGAGATAAGACTAAAATATATGCAACTGTTATTAATGATACTGCGTGCTAATTGTGAGTAGACGATAAAATGAGAATTTTACATGAGTGGTGTAGTGTACCTAGTCACATGCTATTACCTCATGGTATGAAGTTTTCTTATTGGAATAAGAAACACGATATTCATTTAGTTTGTGATACAAGGCCATTGATGGCTTTATTTGTTCATTCGATACATTCAAATTTGCATTTCATTATTAATTCATCTGATTTCATTGTTAATCGAATTGAAAGTCTATTTTAATACATAAATTGAGTGTTGCACCACAATTGCGATAGATAGCCCATCCCTTCCAATAGCCGGAGACAGGAATGAGATTATTGTATAACCATAATGATTGAGAATGAGAGTGTCATATTCTGTATGCGCCATTCATCTATTCATTACCCGAACAAAGAATAAGCTTTTTGCAACATTGTATGATGTCTGATAGCTAACTCCTGTTGTTTATTTTATATTCAGGGTATTTTCCACTCCTCGCAACTCCGGTACGACTTACCTCATGCCTATGGAGCAATAAACGAAGTAACCTCAACTTCTGGTGTTTGTTCTATTATCTGCAGTCACATTTGGTGTCAGAAGTGGGGTGTGCCCTGCAGAAGTGTTTACCCCCTACACGGCTGGAAATACGTCTGTCATCAGTGGGTGTGGGATGGCGGCGACGACAACGTAGTGGATATCTGTTACTGGACCATTAACTGAAACTCCACATACTGGACTGTGGTATTGGTCGGCAAATCTCCTCTAAGGCATATGTTTGAGTCACCATGAACTCTTTGTCACAGAGATGGTGTGAAGTGTGAGTTATGAAAGTCACTTTTAACTCTTCGAGGTAATGTGAAGATGGCCAATTGTTGCTGATCTTGGTGTGACAGTCTTCTTCGACATCGAGTTGAACTTTAATTTGGCATGAACTTTATCAATCGAATCTTATTCAAGTGACATGACTTGTTCAATAAAATTTGCTGATTATATTAGTAATTATGAAATCTCCCATTTGCAGCAAGGTAGCAGGAGATGGTAAGTCCAGTATAGCCTAATGGTTGTGTAAATGCTTGATCTGCCATTGAATTGATTGAAAATTAATAGTATTTGTACTAAGAGTTCCAAAATGGCCACTCCACAGGAGGCATTAGCTGCTCTGAAGGCTGAGCTAGAGGCTGAGAAAGCTCGGTATGCAGACGCTAAGAGGGAGGCAGAAGCGGCCAAATCTGAAGTGCAGAACTTGGTTAGAGTCGATCGAGAGCGTAGGCATCAAGAGATGGCCCGTGGTGATGTTCCTCCAGTTTATGTGTCTAGATCCAGGAAGGTTGATCGGTTCACTGGCTTACCAACCAAAGCTAGTGATCCCACTATCCAGGAATGGGTTTCAGATGTGAAAGCCCAGATAGGACTGCGGAAAATGACTAGGGAGGAACAAGCTGCATTTATCATCGAAAATCTAAGCGGAAAAGCGAGGAGAGAAATTCAAGGTCGTGGAAGTACAGTTACGTGAGACCCAAATAAAATGTTTGATGTGCTGCTTAAGATATTTGGTGATGGTAATATCACCCAGCTCCAAGAACGGTTCTACTCGTACAAACAGTCGGAACAGGAGGACTTACTAGACTGCTCGCTGGAATTGGTCGCTCTCTTTGATCGTATGATTGAGTTGGATAGTTCTTTTTCATCCTGCCGCGAGAAGACCCTTAAGGGACGGTTAGCGGAGGCTGTGAAAAATGAAAACCTCAAACGTGAGATCCGTCGCATCAACATGGATCATCCAGACCTCGATTTCTTTTCAACTCGGGATCGAGCCATATAATGGTTAGGAAAAGACGAAGACCAGAAAGTGAAGGCACGTGAAGTGTCCGTCCAAGAAACTACTGATATAGATATGGCAGACCAACTCAGACGCCAGGGTGAGCAGATTGCGGCTCAGCAGAAGCAGATCCAGGAACTACTGGGGAAACTGCCAAATAAATCCCCTACACAAAATGCGTATGCTGGGCGAAGCGGAGGACGGCGGGACAGAAGGGTTACAACACATATAAGGGAAGTGGGAAGAGGTGCCGACATACTGACTGCGTCACATGACTTCACAGAATAGTCCTCTGGTTAACCTATTCTAAAGCACATACCAAGAATCTAACAATTCGTGATATGTGTTGTATCTCAGGTACGCTTTTATTGTACCTGTTCATGTGGCAACTTGGATGATATGACCACACGGCCCCTAGCACCGGCATAAGCGGTATTAGATACAAATCTAGAGAGCTATGATGGAAATGCTCTGACAACTCGTATACTGGTAATTGGTGAGCTGTTTCGCTGTGACAACTCGTACATTGGAGATTGGTGAGCTGTTTCGTCGTCAGATGTAAATGACGGCATTTAACACAAAAGACTAGTCTGTAAGGCCCGATGTCGACCCAGCATCAACTTCCCACAAATGCCAACATATATCAAAGACCAAAAGGTCTGTACAGGGGGGGGGGCCTCGGGGACGAAACGTCCACCAGCAGAATCTCGCCATATACAGGAAAAAATTACAACACATATAAGGGAAGTGGGAAGAGGTGCCGACATACTGACTGCGTCACATGACTTCACAGAATAGTCCTCTGGTTAACCTATTCTAAAGCACATACCAAGAATCTAACAATTCGTGATATGTGTTGTATCTCAGTTGGGGCTGCGGTAGCTTAGACCATTTACTGAGAAACTGTCCATTAGCGTCAGCCAGTGAAGTCCAGGGTCCAAGGCCCGAAGCCGTCGAACAGTCGTTAAACTAGGAACGCCTACCATGGCGAGCCACATGGTAGGCAGGGATGTGGGCGACAAGGGCTCAATCTTACAAAGAGCTGTGGGTGCATGTCCGGAGGCGGTCGTGAAACTAGGATCCAGCCAGGTGAGATGTCTTTTGGACAGTGGGGCGCAGGTATCAACTATAACCGAAGCCTTCTTTCTGAAGCATCTGGTTCAGGAAGGCGAACTTGTTGACGTGTCCTCGTTCATTCACATAGCTGGTGCGCAAGGCATGGATGTGCCCTACATTGGTTACATGGAGCTAGATGTAACTGCCCTTGGCCACATATTCCCCAAAATGGGATTTCTAGTTAAGGACCCGGTTACAGCAGAAAAAGGTGGAATGTCCAGGTGTTTTAGGTGCCAACATTTTAAATCACATCAAGTTAGGTGAACTAGATGGGCCAGACTTTCTGAGAAAACTTTCTCAGAGTGATCAGTCAAGCTGGAGTCAAGCTCTAGCCTTATTCAGTGAAATAATTGTAACAGATTCCAGCCGGAACTCAAAAGATGTGTTGTGTAGAGTACGTGTGTACTCCAGGGGACCAGTTCTTATACCCGCACGGACGATAAGGATGATAGAAGGTTCCGTACGGCCTGCTTCCAAGGGAGCTAAGTACGAGGCCATGATGGAATACCATGAGGACTATGCATGCCCACTTCCCCAAGGACTAGCCATAGGACCATCGCTAGTTGTAGTAGGAGCCACTGGTAGAGTCCCAGTCCAGGTAGCGACCTTTAGCGATGTTGACAAGTATATCAACCCACGGACATCCATAGCTGTCCTTCGTTCATCAACTCCAAACTACAGTTTCGAGGTACAAGAAATTAATATGTGTGAGGTAGTGGTAAAGCCAATGAGTGACAAAGCGGACAGATCTGTCCTTGAGCATGTAGTCTCCAGAATGGATATAGGAGACGGGGACTGAGCAGCGAATAGCGAGAAGCTGTGGAAAATGTCATCGCCAAGCACTTGGATGCCTTTAGTAAGTCTGATGATGACATAGGGTTTTGTGACGAGGTTTCTCATCGAATAGTCACCATTGACAACAAACCCATCAAAGTACCCCACAGAAGAGTGCCTCCCCACCAGTGGAACGAAGTAAGAGATTACCTAAAGAATGCGTTAGATCGAGGGATTATCAGAGAGTCCTCAAGCCCGTTCGCTTCTGTGGTATTGTGCCTGAAACGAGATAACACACTGCGCCTGTGTGTAGACTACCGAGCTCTCAACTCCAAAACGCACAAAGATGCCTACCCTCTGCCAAGAATTGAAGAGGCACTCCAAGCCCTGAATGGCGCCAAATATTTTTGTAGCTTGGACCTTGCTCACGGCTTCCAACAAGTACCCGTAGCGCCGGAAGACATAGCAAAGACTGCATTCCGAGTTGGCACAGGCGGATTGTACGAATTCTTACGACTACCCTTCGGATTGTGCAACGCCCCTGCCACTTTCATGAGGCTGATGGACCGGGTATATGGCGACCAAAATTTTCAGACTATCTTAATCTACTTGGATGATATTCTCGTCTTTGGAGCCACATTTGAGGAAACCTTGGAGAGGCTGGACATGGTCTTGAGTAGACTTGCATGTTACCACCTGAAAGCACAACCCTCAAAGTGTTATCTATTCAAGGAGCGACTGAGGTATCTTGGACATGTTATCAACAAAGACGGTGTGTCGCCAGACCCGGAAAAGACAAGGGCAGTCATGGAGTGGAGAGTGCCACAGACCGAAACTGAGCTATGGGGATTCCTGGGCATCTCTGGGTATTACCGGCGCTTCATCCCAGGTTATGCCAAGATAGCTGGACCCCTGCACGCATTGGTTGGAGAGCTGAGCAAGAGACCCAAATACAGAAAGGGAAGGATTCCGTGGGATGACACTCACCAAACAGCATTTGACCAGTTGAAGAGTAGCTTATGCAGTGCGCCATTGTTGGGCCATCCAGACTTCAGGTCTCCTTTCGAGTTGGAAATTGATGCTAGTCTCCTGGGTTTGGGAGCTGTGTTGTCGCAACAGCAGAACGGCAAAAGAGTGGTTATCAGCTACGCTAACAGAGGACTCCGCGAGAACGAAAGAAATCTGCAGAATTATAGCAACATGAAGCTGGAGCTCATGGCGCTCAAATGGGGAATAACCGAGAAATTCAGGGATATTCTGATTGGGGCGGAATTCACAGTGTATACGGACAATAATC
>JAVTVY010030259.1:0-13135 GCA_036873755.1 Hanleya hanleyi | reverse complement strand
ACTGGACTAGTGGGTTTGAAATAGCGTCATTCTGCGCATGCGCGGTGGCCCAAGGGTATGGAAATAGTCGTGTTGGGAGCTAGCGAAGCCAATAATGGTCCAATGGGGTCGTATGAGGTATCAAAGTGAAGCCTAGGTGAGGGGGCATCTGACTGGACTAGTGGGTTTGAACTAGCGTCATTCTGCGCATGCGCAGTGGCCCAAGGGTATGAACATAGCCGTGTTGGCATGTAGGGGAGTTACTCATGGTCCAATGGGGTCGAGTGAGGTATCAAAGTGAAGCCTAGGTCAAGGGGCATCTCACTGGACTAGTGGGTTTGAACTAGCGTCATTCTGCGCATGCGCGGTAGTCCAAGGGTATGAACATAGCCGTGTTGGCATGTAGGGGAGTTACTCATGGTCCAATGGGGTCATATGAGGTATCCATGTGAAGCATTCGTGAAGGGGCATCTGACTGGACTAGTGGGGTTGAACTATCGGCATTCTGCGCATGCGCGGTGGCCCAAGGGTATGAAAATAGACGTGTTGCGATGTAGGGGAGCCAATAATGGTCCAATGGGGTCATATGAGGTATCAATGTGAAGCATTCGTGAAGGGGCATCTCACTGGACTAGTGGGTTGAAATAGCGTCATTCGTCGCAAGCGCGGTGGCCCAAGGGTATGGAAATAGACGTTTTGAGAGCTAGGGGAGCCACTAATAGTCCAGTGGTGTCATATGAGGTATCCATGTGAAGCATTCGTGAAGGGGCATCTCACTGGACTAGTGGGTTGACATAGCGTCATTCTGCGCATGCGCGGTGGCCCAAGGGTATGAAAATAGACGTTTTGAGAGCTAGGGGAGTCCCTCATGGGCCGATGGAGTTGAGTGAGGTATCAAAGTGAAGATTATGTGAAGGCGCATCAGATGGGTTGGGTGTGCGGTAGAAATATCATTCTGCGCATGCGCAGACGCAATGCGGAGCTCTCGTCCAATCAGAAGCGAGTTTTTCAAATCCGTCACAGAGCTCTCGTCCAATCAGAAGCGAGTATTTTGACCCGGTGCATTATGGGACATATCCAAGATGGCGGCACATCCGGTGTCGAAAACTGGTCATTTCGTCGGGATGTGGTCACCTAGTGTCGAAAACTGGACCCTGTATGGGTCCCGCTACACGTTTTGGGGATGTACGAGTAGTAAGTAAAGTGGGTATTTTGGGGCGGGCATCTGATGGATTGGGTGTGCGGTAGGAATATCATTCTGCGCATGCGCAGACGCAATGCGGAGCTGTCGTCCAGTCAGAAGCGAGTATTTCAAATCCGTCACAGAGCTCTCAGCCAATCAGGACCGAGTATTTTGACCCGGTGCATTATGGGCCATATCCAAGATGGCGGCACGTATGTTCAAGACGGCGGCACATCCGGTGTCGAAAACTGGCCATTTCGTCGGGATGTGGTCACCTAGTGTCGAAAACTGGACCATGTATGGGGCCTGCTAGACGTTTTGGAGCTAGGGGAGTCCCTAATGGGCCGATGGAGTTGTATGAGGTATCAAAGTGAAGTATATTTCAAGCATGGGTGGGTGCATGTAAAATTTTTCCTGAAAAAATACGGAACACGGACTTTATCCTAAATTACGTGAAAATGCCTATATGGGGTATGGGGGGTATAGGACCATCCTGGGAAACCTACATCTCGACATTTGCGGTATAGGTTGTGGGGTCTCGTTTTCTTAGTCTCGTCAAGATAAACATGATAGGAAGTGTCCCGGAGCGAATCGGTGAAATTTTTGAAAAAAGTCACCGAGACCCATATAGACCCATATAGTCCCATACTGGGGGTATAGGATCAATGTTTGTCCCCCTGGGAAACGTACTTCTATACATTTGCGGTAGGGTTGTTTGGATTTGTTTTTCACGTCTCGTCATTTAGAACATGATAGGAAGTGTCGCGGAGCGAAACGGTGAAATTTTTGGATAAAGTCACCCAGGCCTGGGTAAGCCCATAGGCCTATTATACTGCATGGCTATGGGTGTATAGGCCCATACGGGGTGGACGTGTTGGGGTCTAGGTGAGTCCCGAATGATCCGATGGGGTCGAATGAGGTCTTATTTTGAAGCTCTCGTGGAGGAGCACTTGACTACACTAATGGTTCGTCCATGTTCAATAGTCTGCGCATGCGCAGCCTGGCCGTAGTATAGAAAGCAGGCATGCGGGTATGTGGCTGTGTGTTTGGGGGTAGAGATGGGCTATTCACGGTTCGAATGGGTCGTGTGAGGTATCAATGTGAAGCTTGTGTGGGGTAGAGTCAGAACTGACAAGGATGACACATGAGAGAACAACAACAACAAGTTTTTTCATATAGTTTATTTTCCCCAATGTTACATCATATCCACGCGGGGGGAGCCGCGTTGGGTATGTTTACAACTCAAAAAGACTCTTGCCCAATCAGAGGCCACCATTTGTATCTGTCGTATTCGTTCCTGTCCGTTAGATGTATTCTGGTCCAATCAGAAGTCTCCATTTCAGAAAGTTCCATCTTCGGCCATGTTCGCTCTGAACCGTTTATTCTAATCATCGGCGGGCAGGCCAGGATACCGTTGAGGCAACATATCCTCAGATAGTTGTTTGCGCATTCTGAGTATTCATCAGTGCACGAGTGACGCATTCAACCGATGGCAGTGGTGGATCAGCTTGGTAAGGAAAAACGTCACATTGGTCACCCTCTTCACTGTCCACTTGGTGTTGGGTCGTTGTTGTTGGGCCCATCCCAAGACATCCAATTGTTCCACTTGGTCCAGCATCGTCTCTAGCGACACCCGATTGGTGATTGTGAAAGCATGGTCGTACACTGGGTGGATGGCACTGGAATAGAAATAGCGCAATTCACCCGTCACCTTATGGCATAAGATGTACCCAAATGCTACATTTAATGTGAAGGCCGTAGGTTGGTCATTGAAGATGGTTTCCACGTAGCTGCGTAGACGGGTGAGCTTGGTCAGTGGGAAATTGTAGATATCTTGAATAGGGCGATGACGGTGGAAACAGTGCCGTGTCATGGTCCTATGGCGCCGAGAGATGTCACTCTCTGGATGATATTCGTATAAGAGATCGCTAGGAACATTTATGGGCTCGTCCAGAAAATGTTCGATGTATGACGTATGACTCGAAACCGTAACGGTGGGGTCCGGCTGGAAATCCAGGCTCTTTCCAACTGTGGGTATAGGCGGGCTCTCCGTCATCGCATCACCAGTGGCGTTCGTCTCCCCGGGCTTATCTTCACTGGGTCTGACCTTCCGCGGCTCCTCTTCAGTAGGAAGTTGTCGCCAAAACCGTGGAGACGGGACATGAATCAAACGCTGATGCCGTCTTAACTAACTGCTTCGTTTGAAGAGTTCACCACAATCCTTACATTGTTCCGTCGCGCCCTCGTGGACTGAGCGTTCGTGGCGCAGTAAATGATCCTCCCGATTAAATGACCGTGCGCAGCTTATACAAGTATGTCGTGCACCGTTGTGGATGGAGGCCTCGTGGCGTCGTAAATCTTCTGGGCGAGTAAATGACTTCTGGCAAGTTGTGCAAGTGAACATCTTGGTGGTTGACAGAGTGTCTGATGAAGCGGCAAGGCCGCTTCCCTTTTATAGCACGCTAGCTGTTGATCTATTTTTAGCACACTCATTTCAACTACCTACCGGATGTAGACTGTTTCTAATCGTCATCGGGCAGGCCAGGATACCGTTGAGGAAACATATCCTCAGATAGTTGTTTGTGCATTCTGAGTATCTATCAGTGCATGGGTGAATACTTTCATCCGATGGGGGTCAAAGGTCAGTTCCGGCCACGTGAACGGAAGCGGAAGTGACCTCACAGAGGTCCTATGCAAATGTCACTTCCGAGCTCTGAGCTCCACAGGCTTTGAGCTCCAAGAGCTCCGATCCAAAAAACACCCTCGCAAGCACACACATACACACACGCCTACATCCGGGTTCTTGTCGTTGACGTCCAAGTTGAAGTGATTGTGCTAAAAATAGATCAACAGCTAGCTTGCTATAAAAAGGAAACGGCCTGACCGTTTCATCAGACACTCTGTCAACCACCAAGATGTTCACTTGTACTACTGTGCTCGAAATCATTCACTCGCCGGCACGACTTGCGCCGCCATGAGGCTACCAAGCACGATGGAACCGCCCGGTATAGCTGTACGATATGTAGGCCTACACTGTCGTTTCAGCTCCCAGATCATTTACAGCGCCATGAACGTTCAATTCATGGGCCACCCAAGCGTCCATGCGAAGAATGTGGTCAACTCTTCAGACGACCCAGTCAGTTGAAACGGCATGAACGTTTGATTCATGGTCCGTCACCACGTCATGAGGGACAACTTTCCACTAAAGAGGCACCCAGGAGGGACAGATCCACTGAAGATGAACCCGGGGAGAAGAATGCCACTGGTGATGCGATCACGGAGAGCCCGCCTATACACACAGCTCAGAAGAGCCTAGATATCAAGCCTGTCCCTAGCATTACTGTTTCCAGTCATACGCCTGACAACAACGAACATTTTCTGGAAGATGCAGTGGATGTTCCCAGCGATCTCTTACCCGAAGATCATCCAGTGAGTGAGATGTATCGACGCCATTGGTCCATGATCCGACACTGCTTCCACCGTCATCGCCCTATATTGAACTTGTACAATTTTCGACTGACCGACCTCGCCCGTCAACGCAGCTACGTGGAAGCCATCTTCAATGACCAACCTACGTCCTTCACATTAAATGTAGCATTTGGGTACATCTTATGCCATAAGATGACGCGTGAATTGTGCTATTTCTATTCCAGTGCCATCAACCCAGTGTACGACCATCCTTTCACAATCACCAATCGGGCGTCGTTAGAGACGATGCTGGCCCAACTGGACACTGTGGATCCCTTAGAATGGGTCTATGAACAGCGTCCCAACACCAAGTGGATAGTGGAGAGGGTCACCAATGTTACGTTCTTCGTGGTTAAACTGACACACCACCCCCATCGGATGAAAGTATTCACCCATGCACTGATAGATACTCAGAATGCGCAAACAACTATCTGAGGATATGTTTCCTCAATGGTATCCTGGCCTGCCCGATGACGATTAGAGCAAACTGTTCAGAGCGAACATGGTCGAAGATGGAACTTTCTGAAATGGCGACTTCTGACTGGACAAGAGTAGCCGAGAATACATCTAACGGACAGGAACGAATATGACAGATGCAAATGGTGGCTTCTGATTGGCCAAGAATCTTCTTGAATTGTAAATATACCCAACGCGGCTCCCCCAGCGTGGGTATGATGTAACACTGGGGAGAATAAACTATATGGAAAAAAACGTCTTGTTGTTGTTGTTCGCTCATGTGTCATCCTTGTTGTTGTTGTTGTTCTCTCTCCGAGTGTTAAGGTGTAACGACGGGCGTCCCTGCATTTCGAAGAATTAGTGACAATTCCATGGAATATTAGAGCTTCTGAGCTATTTCACCAGGGCGTTGAAGCATTAAGAATGGCGTTGGTGGGCGTTGCTACAAGATGACACCTCACACGCCGCATTTGCACCGCGGATGGTCCATCTCTACACCAAGTAACATCCTGCTAAAAAATGCCCACTTTCACTACTACTCGTACTGATGACGTCACCAATGACGGCACAGATGCTGTGGATATCCCTCAAATCGGCTATTTCATATTCCATATAACAGTATTAGCACCAAATTCAAAAAGAGAATCATAGGCGTTAAGGCGTAACGACGGGTGTTGACGGATGACAGCCATTCGAGAGCTTCACACTGATACCCCACACGGTCCATTTGACCAGGGACCGTCCATCACTTAACAAACCTCCACGAATCCACAAAATACCTGCCTTCTATAACACGGCCAGACTGCGCATGCGCAAAATGATGAAAACGGACGATACATTAGTCCAGTCGGATCCCGCTCACTAGCTCGCTCATTCACTCACTCATTCACTCACTCACTTACTCACTCACTCACCGTCGTTAGTGCGTCCATGCGTTAAGACGGGTATTGGGGACGCCTCACTCACTCATTCACTCACTCACACTCATTCACTCACTCACTCACTCACTCACTCACTCACACGCGCGCATACACTCATTGCGCATTGCGCCGCAAGGTCAATAGGTTTCGAAATCCGCTTTTATACTACTAATCCTTCCTTCACTGCCCCAAAATGCCCACTTTCTCTACTACTCGTACTGATGACGTCACCGATGACGTCACAGATGACGCGGACATCCCTCAAATCGGAATGTACACCCAGAGAGCTACAAAATGACACCTCACACGACGCATTCGGACCAAGGATGGTACCTCCCTACCCCAAACACCTTCCTTCACTGCCCCAAAATGCCCACTTTCGCTACTACTCGTACTGCTGACGTCACCGATGACGTCACAGATGACGCTGACATCCCTCAAATCGGAATGTACACCCCGAGAGCTACAAGATGACACCTCCCAGGACGCATTCGGACCAAGGATGGTCCCTCTCTTCCCCAAACACCTTCCTTCACTGCCCCAAAATGCCCACTTTCGCTACTACTCGTACTGATGTCGTCACAGATGACGCGGACATCCCTAAAATGAAGATGTACACCCCGAGAGCTACAACATGACACCTCACTCTACCCAATCGGGCCACTAGTGCTCCACCTAGACTCCAACATGTCCACCCCGTATGGATTTATACATACATTGGGCTAATATCCCAGTATATGAGTGTCTATGGGTTTATATGCATCTATATGCAAGCCTACCCGGTACTTAAAAAAAACATTTCATAGCTTTTCCCATCGTATTCTACAATCTCACAGCCCAGAGTAAAATCCATAAACAAATGACCACCACCCTATACACGCAAAAAAGATAGAAAAGTGCGAATACCTTATCCTACAAGAGAAATTGGCCTAGTCTGAGTTGTCTCCCTTGCATCAAAGCGTATAGATGGGGCTGTGGTTTGGTTGGCACTATTATCCGGGAAACCGGGGAAATTGGCATTGTTGGTCAGCCATTTTTCTTAGCGTTTGTTACACAAAACAGAACTGTACGGAATATTTCCACCCTTTTAAATCATTCATACCCAACAAAATTATATCGAACTAATTCATTCATTCATATGTAAGTGATTCATATACCGCGGAAGACCGCATGAAGGTCCCACCGATGACGTTCGATGAACGTTCGTCATTTTTCTTTGCTGGTGCAAACTGGACAATAAATGCTCGACACTGGGGTGGCACTCTATCATAGACTGGCTGCAATATATGTATATTGGTCTCATTGGGTTCAGCTATTTGGTGTAAAATGTCTGTGGAGCGGACACAAAACTAGACATTTTGACCACCCCACCCCACAGCCGCCATTGTACACACACAATATGACTGACTATTCACATGCAGGACATGAGAGCTTCTGGACCTGGGCCTGGTAGAAGTCGGGGATGGTGGAACATTCGTGAACATCCTAGGGTACAGGGTGCACCACAGGAGCGTGCACCTGTTTGACGTCCGCGCCTACATCCGGGTTCTTGTCGCTGACGTCCAAGTTGAATTGATTGTGCTAAAAATAGATCAACAGCTAGCTTGCTATAAAAAGGAAACGGCCTGGCCGTTTCATCAGACACTCTGTCAACCACCAAGATGTTCACTTGTACTACGTGCTCGAAATCATTCACTCGCCGGCACGACTTGCGCCGCCATGAGGCTACCAAGCACGATGGAACCGCCCGGTATAGCTGTACGATATGTAGGCCTACACTGTCGTTTCAGCGCCCAGATCATTTACAGCGCCATGAACGTCCAATTCATGGGCCACCCAAGCGTCCATGCGAAGAATGTGGTCAACTCTTCAAACGACCCAGTCAGTTAAAACGGCATGAGCGTTTGATTCATGGTCTGTCACCACGGCATGAGGTACAACTTTCCACTAAAGAGGCACCCAGGAGGGACAGATCCACTGAAGATGAACCCGGGGAGGAGAATGCCACTGGTGATGCGATCACGGAGAGCCCGCCTATACCCACAGCTCAGAAGAGCCTAGATATCCAGCCGGTCCCTAGCATTACTGTTTCCAGTCATACGCCTGACAACAACGAACATTTTCTGGAAGATGCGGTGGATGTTCCCAGCGATCTCTTACCCGAAGATCATCCAGTGAGTGAGATGCATCGACGCCATTGGTCCATGATCCGACACTGCTTCCACCGTCATCGCCCTATATTCGACAATTTCCGACTGACCGACCTCGCCCGTCTACGCAGCTACGTGGAAGCCATCTTCAATGACCAACCTACGTCCTTCACATTAAATGTAGCATTTGGGTACATCTTATGCCATAAGATGACGCGTGAATTGTGCTATTTCTATTCCAGCGCCATCAACCCAGTGTACGATCATCCTTTCACAATCACCAATCGGGCGTCGCTAGAGACGATGCTGGGCCAACTGGACACTGTGGATCCCTTGGAATGGGTCTATGAACAGCGTCCCAACACCAAGTGGATAGTGGAGAGGGTCACCAATGTTACGTTCTTCGTGGTTAAACTGACCCACCACCACCCCCATCGGATGAAAGTATTCACCCATGCCCTGATAGATACTCAGAATGCGCAAACAACTATCTGAGGATATGTTTCCTCAACGGTATCCTGGCCTGGCCGATGACGATTAGAACAAACGGTTCAGAGCGAACATGGCCGAAGATGGAACTTTCTGAAATGGCGACTTCTGATTGGACAAGAGTAGCCGAGAATACATCTAACGGACAGGAACGAATATGACAGATACAAATGGTGGCCTCTGATTGGACAAGAATCTTCTTGAATTGTAAATATACCCAACGCGGCTCCCCAGCGTGGGTATGATGTAACATTGGGGAGAATAAACTATATGAAAAAAACTTCTTGTTGTTGTTGTTCTCTCATGTGTCATCCTTGTTGTTGTTGCTGTTGTTGTTCTCTCTCCGGTCTATATCATGGCGTTATGTTAGAGTGTTAAGGTGTAACGACGGGCGTCGACGGGCGTCGACGGGCGTCACTGCATTTCAAAGAATTAGTGACAATTCCATGGAATATCAGAGCTTCTGAGCTATTTCACCAGGGCGTTGAAGCATTAAGAATGGCGTTGGTGGGCGTTGCTACAAGATGACACCTCACACGACGCATTCGCACCGCGAATGGTCCATCTCTACACCAAGTAACATCCTTCACTGCTAAAAAATGCCCACTTTCGCTGCTACTCGTACTGATGACGTCACCAATGACGTCACAGATGCTGTGGATATCCCTCAAATCGGGGTCTATACCCCGAGAGCTACAACATGACACCTCCCATGACGCATTCGGACCAAGGATGGTCCATCTCTACACCAAATACCATCCTTCACTGCCCCAAAATGCTCCCTTTCGCTACTACTTCTACTGATGACGTCACAGATGCTGGGGACAGCTCTCAAATCGAGGTCTGCACGCCGAGAACTACAAGATGACACCCCACACGACGCATTCGGACTGAGGATGAAGCATCTCTACCCCAAATACCTTCCTTCACTGCCCCAAAATGCACACTTTCGCTACTACTCGTACTGATGACGTCACCAATGACGTCACAGATGCTGTGAACAGCCCCTAAATCGGGGTCTACACCCCGAGAGCTACAAAATGACACCTACCAGGACGCATTCGGACCAAGGATGGTCCATCTCTACCCCAAATACCTTCTTGTACTGCCCTAAAATGCCCACTTTACTTACTACTCGTACTGATGACGTCACCGATGACGTCACAGGTGACGTGGGAAGCCCTCAAATCGGGGTCTACACCCCGAGAGCTACAAGATGACACCTTCCAGGACGCATTCGAACCGTGAATAGCCCATCTCGACCCCAAATACCTTCATGTACTGCCCCAAAATGGCCACTTTATTTACTACAACCAACTGCGCATGCGCAGATTAACGCGACTTGCACTTAAAAACACACCGTTCTGACTCTAACCCACACAAACTTCACTTTGACACCTTCCACGACCCATTCGGACCCATAGCGGTCCATCTCTACCCCAAACACACCCACATACCCCCTCAAAATGCCTGCTTTCTATACTACAGCCAGACTGCGCATGCGCAGAGTATTGACAACGTGCGAACCATTAGTGTAGTCAAGTGCTCCTGCATGAGAGCTTCAAAATAAGACCTCATACGACACCATTGGACCACCAGGAACTCACCTAGACTCCAACACGTCCACCCCGTGTGGGCCTATACTCCCATAGCCATGCTGTATAGGCGTATGGGCCTACCCAGGCCTCGGTGAACTTTTTCCAAAAATTTCACCGTTTCGTGCCGGGACACTTCCTATCATGTTTGTCTTGACGAGACTGAGAAAACAAATCCAAACTACCATACCGCAAATGTATAGAAGTAGGTTTCCCAGTGGGACAAACATTGGTCCTATACCCCAGTATGGGACTATATGGGTCTATATGGGTCTCCCTGAACTTTTTTCAAAAATTTCACCGTTTCGTGCTGGGACACTTCCTATCATGTTTGTCTTGACGAGACTAAGAAAACAAATCCAAACAACCATACCGCAATGCCCTTCAAATGTAGGTTTCCCAGTGGGACAAACATTGGTCCTATACCCCAGTATGGGACTATATGGGTCTATATGGGGGGTCTCAGTGACTTTTTTCAAAAATTTCACCGATTCGCTCCGCGACACTTCCTATCATGTTTGTCTTGACGAGACTAAGAAAACAAATCCAAACAACCATACCGCAAATGTCTAGAAGTAGGTTTTGCAGTGGGACAAACATTGGTCCTATACCCCCAGTATGGGCCTATATGGGTCTATATGGGCTGTGTGGTACTTTTTCAAAAATTTCACCGATTCGCTCCGCGACACTTCCTATCATGTTTGTCTTGACGAGACTAAGAAAACAAATCCAAACAACCATACCGCAAATGTCTAGAAGTAGGTTTCCCAGTGGGACAAACATTGGTTCTATACCCCTAGTATGGGACTATATGGGTCTATATGGGCTGTATGGTACTTTTTCAAAAATTTCACCGATTCGCTCCGCGACACTTCCTATCATGTTTGTCTTGACGAGACTAAGAAAGCAAATCAAGCAAGCCTTACCGCAAATGTCAGAAACTGGGTTCCCACAGTCAGATGGAAGCATTGGTCCTATACCCCCAGTATGGGACTATACCAGGTCTATATGGGTCTCGATGACTTTTTAAATTCACCGATTCGCTCCACGGCCCTTCCCTCATGTTTGTCTTGACGAGACTAAGAAAACAAAATCAAACAACCTATCTACCAAATGTGGAGAAGTAGGTTTCCCAGGATGGTCCTATACCCCCATACCCCATATAGGCATTTTCCCGTAATTTAGGATAAAGTCCGTGTTCCGTATTTTTTCAGGAAAATTTTTACATACACCCACCCTGGAACTAGGGAGAGATAACTCTATTGATAGGCAAGCCCCGTTAAGCCCGGCGACCTATATACCCCCCATACCCCATATAGGTGTTTTCCCGGATTTTAGGAGTAAAGTCCGGGTTCCGCTTCTTTTCTGGAGAAAGTTTTACATGCACCCACCCATGACTGGATGCCCCTTCACATAGGCTTCACAATGATACCTCATATGACCCCATTGGACCATTAGTGGCTCCCCTAGATCCCAAAACGTCTATTTCCATACCCTTTGGCCACCGCGCATGCGTAGAATGGTGACAACGCTCGAGCCACTAGTCCAGACAGATGTCCCCTCACATAGGCTTCACATGGATACCTCATACGACTCCATCGGCCCTAGATCCCAAAACGTCTATTTCCATACCCTTTTCCAACAATTCCCTGTCTGCGCATGCGCAGAATGGTGACAACGCCCGAGCCGCTAGTCCAGTCAGATGCCCCTTCACGAATGCTTCACATTGATACCACATACAACTCCATCGGCCCATTAGGGGCTCCCCTAGCTCCAACACGTCCATTTTCATACACTTTGTCTACTGCGCATGCGCAGAATGCCGATATTTCAACCACACACCCAGCCCATCAGATGCCCCTTCACGAATGCTTCACATTGATACCTCATATGACCCCATTGGACCATTAGTGGCTCCCCTAGCTCCAAAACGTCTATTTTCATACCCTTTGGCCACCGCGCATGCGCAGAATGCCGATATTTCAAACCCACACCCAGCCCATCAGATGCCCCTTCACGAATGCTTCACTTTGATACCTCACTCGACCCCATCGGACCATTAGGGGCTCCCCTAGCTCCAACACGGCTATGTTCATACCCTTGGGCCACCACGCATGCGCAGAATGCCGATATTTCAACCCCACACCCAGCCCATCAGATGCCCCTTCACGAATGCTTCACTTTGATACCTCACTCGACCCAATCGGTCCACTAGGGACCCACCTAGGTCACAAAACGTCTATTTAGGTATTCCCCGTATACATTAACATCTGAAGTCAACCCGTGGGACTACTTTCTGTCTGCGGAGGCAGACCGCATCACCGCGGATGAATACAAAGGTCAAAGAACTATTTTTGACCTGCAAAAATTGGAACTCTCCTGTATTCGGAGGTATTTTTTGGTCACAAGACTGGTGGCGCCCTCTGGCGGCTATCTTCGGAAAAATGGTTCAAACATAGTTATCTGCCCGAAAATGGTAAGGAATTTACGCTTTATACACTACTGCGCTGAAACCATACGAGAGCTAACCCCTGAGCTAACAGGCAATTGAGGCCGTTTGCTCAGGGGATAGCTCTCGTGTGCGCCGGGCTTAAGGAGCGGGTGTCAAACGCTTCAACGCATCGACACCGGGCGTCTGAACGCTCCAACGCTCCAGGTCCCAAAAATAGAGGAGAGAGAGTGGATCTGGAGCGTTGAAGCACTCCGGCACGTCCGGCGGTGTGCTTGTTCCGCGATTCTTTAATCTCATTGGTATTACACCTTTTTTGGTATCTTTATAAGTACTATATTTTAAAACAATAACAAATTGCGGTTGTACGTATGAATGTTGTTCGATTTTATAGGGCTCTAAGTATCCCATTTAGTGAAACTCCGTCCGCCAGTAGTATATAAAGA